>APFE031390213.1:53859-71308 GCA_000404065.3 Pinus taeda | reverse complement strand
AAGACCCTTGTGCCTTCTGCACTTCCCCCATTTATACAGGAAACCCTTGTTTCCTTGTGTGTTGATGTTCATCCACTAGTTATGGCATCATGGAGTGAGTCTTGGAAGGAGATATGCTGAAGGCTTGAAGCTGGACGGATCCGGAAGGAAGCTTTGCTTGGAGCTTGCAAAAGGTTACTCAGGTGATATTACTCCTTTTGTACATTCTATTTGTCTATAACAAAGAAACACGTCTTGGTTCCTGATATGCTTCTTCTTTATGTTGTTTCAAGTTCATAACTAACTACCTTCTTTTATAACATAAAGATGATTTCTTTATAAGTCTTTGTCCATATACTGCTGTATTCTTTGGAATTGGTTGTTTTACAGGACAAAGGAGCGAAAGGGACTTGAAGAAGGGTTTGGACCCTTGAGGAACTTCTCGAACGTAGGACCTGAGGTACGCCCCTCTTACTATAGAATTTGCTTTTAATAGCATAATGGCTGTGAGAATGTGTGTTCTCTGTTTAGACAACTTTCAGTCTGCTAGGGTTTCCACCCAAAAGCCCTAGGGGAGAAAATCCCTCAACACCGGGACTACCAGTTTGATTTTTGATTATGTTCCTTTCAATGATACAATACATATATATACATGCCAAAGCATCCAATACCATGGAACGAAAACCATCGCGCCCAAAACCATGTGCGAAAAACCATAGGTAGGTTCACCCCATCTAATATAGGGTCCCAAAAAATTTTCCCCGGGGCACTGCCCCAGACTTCGTAGAGGGGGGCTACTCGCCCCCCTCAAACCCTTTGTGACCCCCCCCCCCCCCCTCGTTGTGCAATTGGCACAACGAAGGGGGGGCTTCGCCCCCCCTCTAACCCCCCAATTAACTAGGGGGGCTAGTCGTGGAAAGAATATAACACAACCAAACATTCTCCCACTTATTGTTTTATTTCCACAGGGGGCCATAGGAGAGATTAGTCATTTATCCAACCCTGCAATGCCCATTATTTCTCTACACGAAGAGAACTTTTCAGAGCTCACATATTTTGTCAATGCATCTACAGTATTCTTCAAAGTGTCCACCTTTACTAGCAATACCTTTTTGTCTTCTATCATATCCCTCACAAAGTAATACTGAACATCAATGTGCTTTATCTTTGAATGATAAGCAGGGTTCTATGCCAAGAAAATAACACTTTGGCTGTCACAACCTATCCTTATAGCTCCATGTAATAACCTCATACTTGAACACAATCTCTACAACCAAACTGCTTCCTTGCTTGCATGAGTGGATGCCATGTATTCTGCCTCGATAGTTGATAATGCCAATACAGATTGTTTCTTACTCATCTAATTGACTACACCTCCAAATAGGTTAAACACATACCCACCTGTAGATCTTCTCTGATCTAGATCTCCAGCCCAGTCTGCATCAACAAAGCCATGGATATCCAAAAATATGTCCAATCCTGGTCTTCCTTGGTAGCACAAACCATAATCACTAGGGCCACACAAATACCTGAAAACCCGCTTCACTACTGTCCAATGCTCCATTCCTGGTTTTGACATAAAACTGCTCAATACTCCCACTACATGTGCAATGTCTGGTCTAGTACAAACCATCGCATACATCAAGCTACCGACTACACTTGCATATGGAACATGGGACATGTCCTCTTCCTCTTCTTGTGTCTTGGGACACTGTTTAGCAGATAACTTTACACCTACAGGGATAGGAACCTTCATCAGTTTACTATCCTGCATATTAAACCTTTGTATTATTGTCTCGACATACTTCCTCTGGTTTAACCCGAGCTTCCTCTTTGCCCGTTCTCTTTTAATTTCCATGCCCAAAATAAAGTTTGCAACACCAAGATCTTTCATGTCGAATTTGGAGGACAATTGGGTCTTCAAATCCTAGATAATTTCCTTGTCATTTCTAACCAGCAACATATCATCCACATACAAAACCAAATAAATAACACAGTCACCAATTAATTTAAAATACACACAATGATCTGGTTTTCTTCAGGTGAAGCCAATTCCTCGTATAAATGTATCAAATTTTTGATACCACATCCTTGGTGACTATTTTATCCCATACAAAGACTTCTTTAATTTGCATACTAGTTCTTTCTTACCCTTCACCACAAAGTCTTCAGGTTGTTTCATGTAGATATCTTTTTCCAGATCCCCATGAAGAAATGTTGTCTTTACATCCATTTTTTCTACCTCAAAATCAAAAGCAGCAGAAACAGATAAAAGTAATATAGCAGAAGCTACCTTGGCAACATGAGAAAAAATATCACTAAAATCAATTCCTGACACCTGGGAATAACCTTTTGCTATCAACCGAGCTTTGTATTTATCCACCTTTCCTTCCTCATTTGTCTTCTTCTTGAAAACCCATTTTTTGCCAATGGGTTTCCTTTCAGCTGACAACTACACCAGATCCCAAGCCTCATTTTTGTGCAAAGATGTCATTTCATCAACCATGGCCTCTTTCCAGAGTTTTCCATCCTATGAATCTACTGCTTCCTTCACAGTTCTGGGATTGTCATCAGTAATAGATAAAGCAAAATTTGAATAGAAAGTAGATGGAATATACCTTTCTGGCTGCCTTATTTATCGAACTGATCTTCTCACACCCAGATTTTGTGGCCCTTCATATTTTGATTCCTCTTCTGTTGTAGATTTTGATTCTTCCTCCTTAAGCTCAAACTTTATCTTCTCAGGTTCCTTTGGTTGGACTTCATGCTTAATCACATATTTCACCTCTCTGAACACAACATCTCGGTCGTACACAAATTTCTTTGTTACTGGGTTCCAAAGCTTATAATCCTTTAAACCATCCTTATACCCAATAAAGATGCACTTTTCAAATTTACTGTCCACCTTGGTTCTTTTCTCCTTTGGAACATGTACATATTCATCACATTCAAATACACTAAGATGTGAAAGAGAGGGTTTCTTACCCGTCCATGCCTCTTGTGGAGTCTTATCCTCCAACACTGATAAAGGTGATCTGTTGACCAGGTAGCATGTTGTCTCCACCACCTCTACCCAGAATTCCTGTCCTAACCCGGCACCACTGAGCATGATTCTTGCCCTTTCCATCAACGTCTTGTTCATTCTTTCCGAAACCTCATTTTTCTCAGGTGGGTATGGAGTAGTCTTATGCCGTGCTATACCACACTTCTTACAAAATTATTCAAATTCCTTGCTACAAAACTCTCCATCGCCATCTGTCCTCAACACCTTTATCTTCTTCTTTGTTTGGTTTTCCACCAGAGCCTTAAATTATTTAAACTTGTCAAAGAATTCAAATTTCTTCTTGAGGAAATGTATCCATGTATTCCTTGAGAAGTCATCTATAAATGATACATAGTACACATAATTACCCAGTGATGGAACCTTCACAAGTCCAAACACATCACTGTGCACAAGCTCTAATATATGTTTCGCCCTCTTACCACCAGAGGGGAAACTCACCTGATTCTACTTCCCATATACACAATTTTCATGGAAATCAAAATCCATAGAGCTATTATTCATCCCTTCTACCCATACCTTTACCATGAAGTATTCAAAGGCCCTTCTCTCCAATATGTCCAAGCCTTTGATGCCACAACATGGTCTTTTCTCCAGAGACCACTAGATTTTCTACTCCATTTTCAGGAACCACAAAATTGTTGCACCCATCAATAACAGTGCTACCTTGTAGCTTGTACAGAGTTCCAATCCAAACTCCCTTTATCAATACCAGTGCTCCCCGAAAAATCTTGTAGGTATCTTTATCAAACACTGATTTTACACCTACATCATCCAACTTTCTGACAGAAGTCAGATTTCTGGCCAATGGAGGAATATGCAGAACACCCGGAAGTGTTCTAACCCTTCCATCTTTCAACTTCAACTTTACTTTTCCGTGACCAATGATTCTATCCTTCCTATAATCCCTAAGAAGACATCACCACCATCATATTTCTCATACTCACAGAACCACTCTCTATGGGGAGTGAAGTGAAAGGATGCACCTAAGTCAATCAACCATGCCTCATTATCTACATGTGTGCTGGAAGAAGCCAAGTACACATCCCCACCTTCATCTGCGGTGGTTTTCGCCTCTGCAGAAGGAGCATCATCAGATCCCTTTCCTTGCTCGGGAGCTTTAGATTTACAATCCCTTTTATAGTGCCCTTCCTTTCCGCATTTCCAGCACACCACCTTTACTAGTTGTCCTGGAGATTTAGATATCCCTCTAGATTTAGATCTCCCACTCGATGACTTGCTTTTGTTTCTATTCTGGTACCGTCCTCATACAGACAAGGCATCACCATTTTGGCTCTCCATATTTTTCCATCTCATCTCCTCCATCCGTAAGATGAGACTATTTCATCAAACTGCAAGGCAGTTGCATTGCTACCTATCGCAATAAACAGACTATCCCACAAATCTGGTAGGGAACACAACAATTGATGCACTTATCTTCATCTAAAATTTTAATATCAACAGATAATAACTGACTTAACACAGTATTAAATGCGTTTAGATGCTTTGTCACGCATCTTTCATCCTCAGGTTATACAAATTTTTCCGTAGGAACAATTTATTCACTAGAGACTTAGATTGATATAAAGTCCCTAACTTGTCCCATAAAGCCTTCGCCATAGCTTCCCCTGATACATTCAACAATACTGAATCTGAGACACACAACCATATTGTACTCTTAGCCTTCCGATCCAACTTATTCCATTCTTTATCGGACACTCCCGTTGGTTTAGTACCTGGATCTACCACGATCCACTAATCTTTATCCACCAACAGATCCTCCATCTTGAGTTTCCACAACTCAAAAATCTTACCATTAAATTTATCGATCTCTATCTTTCCACTGCTTGCCATCTTCTTTCACCACTAGAATCGATCCCGCAGATCTCCCATTGAATAGGGTCTACCACAGGCCTGAGCAAAACCCCTCAGTAACAAATGCGTCCCCTTGAAGCCAAAACAACTTTGATACCAAATGTATGTTTTAACTCCCTACAAAAATTACCTGCATACGGATTCTAAAACACAGAAAATAAACAATGCGAGAGCATAACACATAAAACACATATACATGGTGATTTTTCTCTGGATCCCAAAATTGGGACTACTAGATTGATTTTTCATTATGTTCTTTTCAATGTTACAATACATATATATACATGTCGAAGCATCCAATACCATGGACTGAAAACCATCACGCCCAAAACCATGTGCGAAAACCATAGGTGGGAAAAAATTTCCCTGGGGCGCTGCCCCAGACCTTGTAGAGGGGGGCTACTTGCCCCTTTCAAACTCCTTGGATAGGGTGGGCTGCTGCCCCCCTTGTGACCCCCCTGCTACACAATCGACGCAATGAAGAGGGGGCTCTGCGCCCCCTCTAACCCCCCGGTTAACTAGGGGGGCTAGTCGTGGAAAGAATATAACACAACCCAACAAGAAACTAAACTACTTAGGTTTAAAATTTCAAAATATAGTATTTCTTTCAAATTAAAAATAGGTGCATTATTATCATTCGATCACTTGAGATACTTGTGCTGGCTCATTTAATGAGGTTCCAAGTTCCACCACTTGGATCTTTGTTGGTGATATTAAGTCCTGACATCTCTTCCACATTTCTAATTTAGTAGTTGGACATTTTATCAGTCTATTATAGGCCATCTTCAGATCAGTTATCTTGTTGTATGTTAGCTTTTCAGTAAAGAGAGTCTTGACTAACCATAGTAGCTAAAAATACCTCTACAAGTAATTTACAGTTGTTGATCCTTTCAAAATTGTTGTTCCTTCATGGGAAGCATTTATCTTATTCCTAGTTTACACTAACAAGGTTTCATACATTTCCCAAGGGAGGAGATTTCCCACCTGATCCCAACATGAGGGTAGTCTTGCCCTGACACTCTTGTTAAAATTGGAATTGAAAGCCAACACTAACTCCTTGACTTCTCCTAGTCTACCCTCTGCGTTCTTTCTGTAAATATTTTTCTGCACCATCTTATTTATTTATGAAACAATGGATGTTTTGTCTACAATATCCATTGTTCTCAACTCCAGAGAAGACTTTGTAATTAGAAAATAAATCATCCTCTTTTCCAACTATGCATTCTATTGTGGCTTGTCTTTGTTAGTTAGGATAATGGATTCCAGATCTCTAAACATTGTTTTCTCCTTAGCCATGACCATCGTATGATCCCATATTTCTTTCACTTGTTGAATAATGTTATTGCAAATGATCTCTCTTGCTTGAATAAGATACATGTTTCCCTTCAGTTTCTCTTATAGTTCCTTGATTTCATCATAGGTCGATTGATAATTTTTGTGATGTTGTGATGCATTTTCTTTGGCGATATTCAATTGTCTCTTTATGTTTCAACTATTCCTTAGCATCATCTAGATTCTTTTGTCTCTTCTTCAATTCATCTTCTAAAATCTTTAACTTAGTCAGAACTCTGGTGGGTTTGTGAGTGGGATCTTCAGAATTTGACTGCACCATGATTGTACAAACATGTCCATCTATCTTTTGATGCAGTTCTACATTGAATTATTTAAGACTTTCCACTTCCTTATTCCTCTCCAAAAATTCACGAGTCATAATTTCCTTCTCTTTTTCAATTTTCCAATTCTGGAGCCAAGACATGTTTAGTGGCAGGTAGTATTTTCTTCTTAATGATTGGATATCATATTCTACACTTTGTACTAGTTTTTGGACAATTTATTTGTATTATGTATTCACCCCAAGCTTAATAATTATCTTGCTAAATTATGCATTTTGAGTGTGTAGAACTCACGAATTAGCTTTTTCCAATTTTAGCTGACTAATCACCTTTCCCAACAAGGCCTTTGTTTTGCTTGCTGCTAATGCTATTTTACTGAGATCATTGTAGATTAATTCTCCAATTTTCCTTTGTAAATTTATCTTATTAGGCAAAGGAATGTCCTTTTTGGGTGTAATGAACAACCTAACATTTAATTGTCAATTCGAGAGTTTGGAAACTTGGAGGCGCAACACTGGAAATGCCAGAGAAGGACTTTGGCAAGCTGAACTAGTTAATACAGTGACACCACACCATTCTGGAAACTAGATTCACTCAAAAATAATCAATCAAAGACTTTACTGAAGGAAATAAATCACGCCATTCAATAACTCAATCATAAAACCAAAATATTCAAAGAAAGCAAATTTGTTCTTGTACTTTACTTCTTTCACTAGGAAGACATAACAAGTTTCTTTTCTGTGTTATATCAATTCTACTTCATGTACCAACATGCCCCTGTTACTGTACTGGAACAATTCTATTCTCGCACTCAAAACGACTTTGTTCCTGTACTAGAACTACCCTATTCCTGTACTGGAATGATTCTGTTCCCACACTAGAATGACCCTGTTCTTGTACTGGAACAAATCTATTCCTGCACTCGACAATATTCTATTCCTTAATAATAAAAAAATGTTGTGATAGTAAGCACAAAATCAAGAGGTGCAAAAATGAAAACTTCAACTCAGGGAAAGATAAAAATTCCAAATCATCGCATGCTCTTTCAAATGTAAATTGCAACTCTGAAATATAAACTGCAAATACAAATGGAAAATTTATCAAGTCGTAATGTAAATAACAAACTCTTGCATTTTAAATAAAGAATCGTCATATAAAAACATATATTCTACTTCATTCCTCCTAGTATATTCAACATTGTGCTAAGGTAAGTTCCCGTGTTTGCAAACATATTCGAATCGAAATAAAAAGATTTATCTTTTCACTCTTGTACTTGAACAAGAATAATGATTGATTCCTGTACTATAAATGAATGATGAACAGAGAAAGGAATGTGATTTAGATATAATAAGTTACACATGAATAATGGTGCCTTCACACAACTACATTATATATGGATTAATCACAGTATGGGGGTTCACATTGCTTGCTACAAAGAAACAATTTTTCAAATGAAACCTCAATTGTTCATTAAGCAAGATTAAAATGAATACTTTAGTAAACCCTACTCATTAACTCAAAGACATTTCAAGAGGAAAACTTCTCAAACCAAGGAAATGCTTGCTGTGCTTTAAAAATAAATGCTTCAACAAAAAGGAAACACACTTAACACACACAAACCCTCAAATTTGAGAACACTTCGCCAAGAAAAAGGAAACACACAAGAGTTCTATCAATCACGCATATTCAACATCAAAAAACATCTTTCTCACCACACATTTGTTGTACCTAACACACAATACAATAAAATAGGGAGAACGAGATCGGTTGGATGGGCCCTAGCCAACCATCTCATTTCCCTTCTATAGAAAACACTTAGCTTATGCGCGTAAGATAACAATTACAAGAAATAGATAGGAAAGATGCATAAAAACTAGCATTTAGATTATATTAATAAAGTTTAGTCCTTCAGTACATCTTGAGCTCAGAAATCCAGCTCCAGCTAATCATAGGGAAAGGGGGAGAATTCCCTATTGTAGCTATTTCTTACACCAAATAAAGCTACAATATTTTTTAAAATCTGCAAGTTTATTTCTTGGAAAAATCTATGAGTTTGTTTCCTGAAATAAGAGTAATAATATTTTTATATTATAAATGATTTTATTTATAGAAATATTATTTTTTATAAATTTAATTTTTATATAATTATCATATAAATTAAAAAAGAAAAGGGAAAAAAAGGGTGCATGTCCATCCTCCAAGTTTATTGATGTGCAAAATATTTCAACGAACTTAAGGGAAACTATTACCAAGTCCAAAGCCAAAGAAGGGGCCCACGAGAACTTGAATACTATCTTACACGTTGGAAGGCCTAATATATATATATATATATGCCTCGAATTTATTTCATGTGGTGAATATGGGATATATATCCTATGTTCGTATGGGTTAGATGGTGAGAGAGCCTCATGCCATTCCAACACTGAATGTAAATGTGGTCAAATACATAAGTAATAAGTCAATTAAGTATCTAGGTGCACTAAGGGAGAAGCCAACGAGTAATCCTGGTATTCCACGTCTTAAAATGCGTAGGTAAAAAATTCAAGCAATAAATGAAGAGGACTGGTATCAATAGTCAACAACAACAAGTGTCAACACCTCTATTCAAAATTCACTGAACATGTTTTAAGATCTAGATGCAAGGGATGAAATCAATGATATATATCCAATTTCAGATCCCTTAGGCTTTTCGACATTTAATGGAAGAGGGGTGATCCGGATTTAAGCAGGAACACAAAAAATTACAGAGATAACCATAAACACAAAGTTGAAATGGAAATAATACTTCATTTCATTAATGTTAAATACTGAAATATGCTTACAAACAGAAATGGAAATAAATGAGCTAGGGCGATGGTAGTTTATCTCAAAGAAGAGATGTGTCGGCTACATGCCTCTGAACTTTGTTACAATGGGGCTCGAAATCCTATTTATTTTTGAGAAACAATGGAAAACCCTTAACATCCCAAAACCTAACCCTAGAAGATGAAACGCCAAATTGTGAGGCTCGTTTTGGGTAAGTTGGTACATCAACTTCCTGGGGTCGTAACTTTGGCACCCGATTTTTGTTTGACACGTACAATAGCTCATTAGAAATATCTATCCGAGCACTACAACTTTAGGAAAAGAAACATCGGTCGATGGACCCATGTCGCTTTCAAATTTCCCAAAAAATGTCATTTAGGGCCTCAAAACGGTTTCGAAAGTTTAGGACCCGACAAACTGTTAAAAATAGTAAATTGTGCTACAATTACGGAAACTAAAAAACTAAAAGAGACAATTGTGGGGGTCCAAGTGGGATAGGTGGGCGGCCACCAACATCCACCTAGATCATTCCTCCTTTCTTAGGAAATAATGGTCCCCATTGCGTTGAGTTCTTCCATCTGCCGAACTTGGTCCCTGGTGAGCTGTTTTGCAATCTCGGATGTGTCCAGTAATGGTGGAAAGCATGGTAGAGGGTGGTTCACATTGAACACTCGGTGCAAGTGAAGGAATGGGGGAATGCTGTACTCCAAAGCATTGTTCCCCATAGCACTTGTAATGGTGTAAGGGCCATGTCAGAGTGGTCTGAGCTTCTGATGGGATTTGGTAAGGTGTTCTTTTTGCCGATGCAACTAGACTTTGTTGCCCACCTGAAACTTGTGTGTTAGCCCTGTGGGTGAGGAGAAGTTGTTCCTTTCTTCTTTTATGACCGTATCCCTTTGTTGCTACTGCTTCTGCATGGAGTAACCCTTCGCGGGGGTCATGGATGTGGTGATGATCTTCCCCTTACTTTGGGAGCGAACCAAACAGAAAATAAATTTCCTAGTCTGTGAGATGAGCTTGCTGCCTTTCTTAGCAGCGATCAAAGAGGTGGCGGTAGGTGGGGCTACCTTCAGTATTCTGTATAATTAATTACCCAAAGAAATAATAACAACGCGAGGCCTTGAATCACACACAACATGTTGCCTCCACAAGTATGGTTGGCCTAATAATACATCACAAACATCCAGAGGTGTAACATCACACAATACCTTGTCTATGAAGGGTTTGATGCTGTAGGGAAGGTGACACTGCTGGCGAACTCGGAGATCTCGTCCTTGGTGAAGCCACCCGATATTGTACGGCTATGGGCGTGGTGTAGTTGGTAGGCCCAACCACTTCACGACCTTCGCTGAAATGAGGTTCTTTTGGCTGCCACTGTCGACAATGAATTGTAGCGACGAACCATCCACCCACATAAGTGAGTGGAAAAGACGCTCCTCCTCCCCTGGATCTTCAGGCTCATTCTTCTGGATCTTGGCGGTGGCAAGAGTGATGCTGGGCTCCACATCAATAATCTGCTTCCATTTGCCATTCCCCTTGTTGGGTTCTGACTCAAGGTCGGAACATGCATCTGATTTAGAAGCCTTCAACTCAGCCACCAGCGACTGCTTGGTCCGACACTCACTTGTGTTATGAGTGGGACTCTTCTGGAACTCACACCACTTTCCTGTGTCCTTCTTCAACTTCATGGTGTTGTTCTTTTCTTGTGGCTTCGGCGGGTTGTCTTGGGTCACCCCGCCTTGGCTTTGTCCTTTGGTCTTCAGATTCGCAGATCCAAAGTCTCGCTTCTTCTATTTGAACTTTTGCTCGATTTTGACAGTGTATTGGTATGCCATGCTGAGTGAGAAGATGTTCAGGAACTCCATCTCTTCCTGGATGTATATGTTTAGGCAGCCGCGGTATTTGAGTACCATATGCAGCTCAAAATATTTGATACCTAACTGTGTGCGAAGGGTATGAAAAATATTTGTGAACTCCAGCACATCTTGGTCCCTTCCCTGCTGCAGCGTGGTCCACTTTATGTATTTGTCCTCATAGCTTTTGACAGGGTAATATTGCTCCTTAATGGCATCCTGGAATGAATTCCAAGTGGGTGCGGCTGAAAATAGTGAGCTCGTACTTTCATCTGTCTGCTCATAGTAGGTTTCCCATTAGTCCTTGACATGGGGGGCTATTTTGAGAAGAGTGAAAACAATTTTTTCTCGACTCGAAAATTCATGAACAGAAAAATATCCTTCTAGCATATTTAACCATTTAGTTACGATATCTGCATCTATCTGACCCTTGAATATGGGTATTTCAAAATTAACTTGTACCTTAAACGGTGTGGCGTTTCCAGAGTAGCTGTTGGAAGTCGATGCGTTGCCTCTGGGTAGCCGCTGAAGGATCTGGGCAAAGCTGTCCATCATCACATTCCTTTGTCACTCGAGGGCTTCTTCGAGTAAGATTTGATAGGATCTCCTGCCCCCTTGTTTTTCTTTTCATCCGCCATGGGAGGCCGTCGGGATTTGCGAGGCTAGTCTTGCAAAGGTTTGACCAGTTCAAGCCCTAACTCCTTATATCCCAACCTCATTGGGGACATGCAAAGAAAAACAAAGAAAAAAACAGACTGCAACGCAACAAATTACAGAGATAATCATAAACACAAAGATGCAACGGAAATAATACTTCATTTCATTAATGTAAAACACTGAAATATGCTTACAAACATAAATGGAAATAAATCAGCTAGGGCGATGGTAGCTTATTTCTGAAAAGAGATGTGGCGGCTACATGCCTTTGAACTCCGTTACAATGAGGCTTGAAGACCTATTTATTGTTGAGAAACAATGGAAAACCCTTAACATCCTAAAACCTAACGCTAGAAGATGAAACGCAAAATTGTGGGCCACGTTTTGGGTAAGTTGGTACATCAACTTCCCGGGGTTGTAACTTTGGCACCCAATCTTCGTTTGACGCATACAATAGGTCATTACAAAGATCTATCCGAGCACTACAACTTTAGGAAGAGCAACATTAGTCCATGGACCCATGTTGCTCTTAGATTTCCCAAAAAATGTCGTTTACGGCTTCAAAATAGTTCCAGAAGTTCAGGACCTGAAAAACTGCTAAAAATAATAAATTGTGCTACAATTACAAAAACTGAAAAATTAAAAGAGATAATTGTGGGGGTCCAAGTGGGATAGGTGGGTGGCCACCAACATCCTTTTAAATCAAGGGGGAGCCGAAATAAATCATTTTTCAAAACAACTTATGATTACATGGCCATCTATGGTTAATTTCGGTACCCTAGGTGAAATACCACTCACTGCTTAGACCCCTCTCGAAATCCAATTCCGGTTTCAATGACAACGCAAGGTTAAAGGTGGCAGCAAGGTTTTTAAGTGGCCTTTGCGCTATTACACGTATTGTCAACATACCATTTAATTGACACAAGAGTACGAAGCCGACAGAAAAAGAAGTCACAATTCAAAGCTCATTCTTGCCTTCGCTGATATATTGGACCCATTACATGTCTGCGACTTGACTCTATCAACATTTGTAGTGGTTCTCGGATATGGGCATTCATTTATACAAATAAATTGAACATGTTACAGAACGCTTGTTAGAAATGAAGGAAAAATTCAAGATGCTAAAAGACATTTTATTAAAATGACAATCCTTCGGTTCAAAGGGTCATAGGGGAATTTGTTAAGAGATATAAAAGCAATATGGGTTTTGTTATACGCTGAGATTCTGTTGTTTTTACTTTCATTGTCCCAACTAAAGTCTTTTTCAAGAAACATTTCAATGATAGATAGAAAAATCGTTGGGTGAAATCTGATTAAAAAGAAAAATAATGAAAGCTTAGCTTGGGATTGGGCGCACATGGCAGGAAACATTGGAGCTGGAGTCAAATGTGTTCTGATCTCTGAATCATTTTAAGAATGTATTAAAACCATCCTACAAAGCCAGCGCAAATGTTGGTTTATTGCAGTTCATTATGCCAGAGGTTGTCTTCAGCATTTATTATGTTCATACTTGACCTCGACAAAGATCATGATGAAGAGCTTGTAATTTTCATAAGGAGGAGCCACACATAGTGTGTGTTGCAAGAATCCCATAAGATGGAAGTGCGAAAACAATGGTCAACCTTTCAACCAGACAAGTCAGGAAATGAAGTTCACATAAGATGAGCTGGATTAGATATGAGCTAATCAAATAAAAATATCTGGTGTAGAAAGTGAATAGTCACTTGTGACTAGCTTGGTAAGGATACGGGAAAAAGAGTATTCTACTGCTGGTCAAAATTCCAAGGCTAATTTCGCACAGTAAACTTCGACCTCTGATTTTGGGCAAACAAAGATGAATTTTTAAATTCTGAAATGTGGGTTTTTTACAGAATCATGTTAATTAGGTGCAACACAATAATTTTTTTCCAAATTGTGAACGGTTAGGGAGATTTTGAAGGTTCTCTGAAGGGTACACACCCAGATTACGTGAATTGCCAACGTTAACAAAATAACTGATATTTTATTTGTAGACTGGTTGCTAATTGGGAGTTTAGATTCTTTTTCTTTTCTGGCCGAATGTGTCTTCCACAACATATAATTTCAATGGAATGCGGATTCCAGAATGTATGAAATTTATTCTTACGTACTTGGTCGATTCATGTTGCCTGAGAATTTTAAATTTGGATTATGAGAGCTCTAAACAGTCTAAGTGGAATGCCATTTCTATTGGAAGTAGGTCACCAAATTTTAAGGCTTACACTTATTCGTTCTTGTTCCCTGTTGAATAGATTGGAAGAATTAATCATCCATCTCCAAAGACAGACAGTGAAAGATATGTCTATGATAATTTCAAATGTAATATTCATCATATATCAAGAGAAACACCAGGTTGAAGACTCCAAATATTGTTTTTCAAGGATGACACCCTATCGGATGGCACATTTGTTCTAGGGTGTAGTTCTATTACTTATTAAATCTATGCAGAGCGAAGGATGGAATCCATGTGAAAATCTGATTACTTAGAGTTCAAGCCCGAAAGATGGCAAGCTTGAACCTCCTCAAGATGCTTATACTTTCCTTGCATTCAAAGGAGAGACTCAGATTTTCTTGCGTAAGAACTTAGTGTATTTTTGGAGATGAAAACTATCGTTGTTGAGATTTTACTGCGCCATTGAATTTCATTGGATCCTAGTACTTCTGTTGAGCAAAAAAATGTCACTCATACTATTTATAAATACCATATTAACTCAAATCTCTCGATCTTGTTGCCATGTATTATCCCATAAGTGAAATAGCATTGCTAAAATGGTTTGGTGAAGTTGAGACCATGAGCTTCCAGTCACAGTGCCTAATGAACAAATATCGAAATTTTTTTATTTGGAGAAATATTGGTAAAATAGGTGGCAGAGTTGACCAGATTGGGAGGAAAATTGCTAGACATTGTAAAAGAGTAGTTAGCAGGTCTTCAAGGAGTATTTAAGAGTTTCAACTTTCTATGGAGGAGAATCAACAACCAGTAAACTTATTTCCAGATTTGGTGTCAGAGAATTAACAATAGAAAAAAAAAATCTCAGATTTCAAGATGAAAGTCAATGGTTAAAGTAGTCAACAATAATCTCAGATTCTCAAGATCAGAATGATTATTAATCAAAGTATATGTGGCAAATGAAGATAACAACCCTAGTTTTGAAGGGATTAGCATGGGATTGCATTCACTATGTTTTGAAGGGATTAGCATGGGATTGCATTCACTATTTTAGGCAAAGGGCAAATCCAACAACTTCAACCATCCAAGACATATTGTAGGTATATTTAGATTTAGTCTATTTTTATGATTTTTATTAAGTTTAACAATTAGTGATACATTTTTCGATATATTTCATCATTCGTAACAATTGGATTTTGATGAAAAACCCTATCATTTTGTAAAATGTTTATTACAAAATTCCTAATTAAAGTATTCTAACTCCAATTCTTGACCAAAAAAAAAAAAAGTTTAGACTCCCCCGAAATCCAGTTTTGATTTCAATGACAACACAAGGTTAAAGGTGGCAACAAGGTTGTTAAGTGGCATTTGCACTATTACACGTTTTGTCAACATACCATTAATTGACTTAGAGTATGGAGGCGACAGAAAAATAAGTCACAGTGCAGAACTCATTCTTGCCTTTACCGATATATTGGATCCATTACATGTCTGCGCCTTGACACTATCATCATTTGTACTAGCTCTTGGATATGGGCATTCATTTATACAAAGAAATTGTATATCTTATAGAACACTTGTTAGCAATGAAGGAAAAAATCAAGATGCTAAAAGACATTTTATTAAAACAAAAATCCTTCAGTTCAAAGGGTCGTAGGGGAATTTGTCAAGAGATATAAAAGAAATATGGGTTTTGTTATACACTGAGACCCTGTTGTTGTTAGTTTCATTGTATCAACTGAAGTCTTTTTCAAGAAACATTTCAATGATAGCTGGAAATATCATTGGGTGAAATCTAAATAAAAAGAAAAGAATGAAATAAAAAGAAAAGAATGAAATCTTGGCTTCAGGTTGGGTGCACGTAGCAGGAAACATCAGAGCAGGAGTCAAATGTGTTCTGATCTCCGAATCATTTTAAGAATGTATTAAAACCATCCTACAATACCAGCGCAAATGTTGGTTTATTGTAGTTCATTATGCCATAGTTTGTCTTGAACAATTATTATGTTCTTGATCGACCTCGACAAAGATCACGATGAAGAGTTTGTAATTTTCATAAGTCGTTGATTGGAGGAGGCACAAATATAATGTGTTTGTGTGTGTTGCAAGAATCCCATAAGATGGAAGTGCGAAAATAATGGTCAACCTTTCAACCAGCCAAGTCAGTAAATAAAGTCCACATAAGATGAGCTGGATTAGATATGAGCTAATCAAATAAAAATATCTGGTCTAGAAAGTGAATTTGTCACTTGTGACCAACTTCGCAGGGATATGGAAAAAGAGTATTTTACTTCTGGTCAAAATTCCAAGGCTATTTGGGCAAACAAAGATGAATTTTTAAATTCTAAACTGCATAAACACGTTGATTAGGTGCAACCCAAGATTTTTTTTCTAGATTGTGAATGACTAGGGAGATTTTGAAGATTCCATGAAGGGTAAACACCTAGATTGCATGAATGGCCAATGTTAACAAAATCACTGATATTTTATTTGCAGACTCGTTGATAATTGAGAATTTAGCTTCTTTTTCTTTTCTTGCCGAATGTGTCTTCCACAACATGTATTTTCAATGAAATGTGGATGCCATAATGTTTAGTATTAATTCTTAAATTCTTGGTCGATTAATGTTGCTTGGGCATTTTAAATTATTGGATTATGAGGGTTGTAAATAGTCTAAGTATAATGCTAGTTCTACTGGAAGCAGTTTATAGTTGGGCATGGAATCCCTTCAAAGCATGTTTTGGGGCTTAAAGCCCAAGTTTTGATTAAGTCCATTGTAAAGACTCTACGATTTGTGGGCGCGGAGCGTGAAGTCATAATAGAGTCAAAGGGTTGTCTACCATTGGTTTTGTAATGTAATGTCGGTTTGAAAGATTTACCCATGGTCTGCGGACCATGGGATTGTATAAATAGAGCGAGGCTCTAAATGTAGAAAGAAGATCTAAGCATGATGAGTCTAAGGGATTGATGAAAAGGTGAGTCAAGTGAAAATCATGTCTTTAGGTCGTAGAGTAGGAGAAGGCTCTTGATCCAGGTGGATATTGGTGGCCACCTACCAAGTCCATCTGGACCCCCATCATTGTCTCTTTTAGCATTTTCAGTTTCCTTAATTGTAGCACAACTTACTATTTTTAGCAGTTTTTCGGGTCCTGAACTTCCGGAGCTGTTTTGAGGCCCTAAACGATGTTTTTTGGGAAATCTAGCTTCGCGATTGTTTAGATAAAAAATCATCTTTCTCGTCGTAGTCCTCGGAGAGATTTTTCCAACGGGCTATCATGCGCGTCAAACGGAGATCGTATGCCAAAGTTACGACCCCGGGAAATTGATGTACCAATTTACACAAAACGGGGCCCACAATTTGGTGTTTCATCTTCTAAGGGTCGGTTTTGGAATGTGAAGGGTTTTCCATTGTTTCTCA
>APFE031390213.1:37082-53657 GCA_000404065.3 Pinus taeda | reverse complement strand
CATTGTAACACAAGTTCGGAACAGTTCAGAGACATGTAGCCACACATCTCTTCTCAGAGATAAGCTACCATAGTCCTAGCTGGTTTATTTCCAATCCTGGTTGTAAGCATATTTCGGTATTTTCCATTAATGAAATGAAGTGTTATTTCCGCTGCATCTCTTTATTTATGGTTATCGCATCTCTGTATTTATGGTTATCTCTGTAATCTATTGCGTTCCTATTTAAATTCAGATCAGTGGTATCAGAGCGGTCTGTTTTTTCTCGGTTTTTCTTTGCATGGCCCCGACGAGGTCAGGATATAAGGAGTTAGGGCTTGAACTGGTCGAACCTTTGCAAGACCAGCCTCGCAAATCCCGACGGCCTCCCATGGAGGATGAGAAGAAAGACGAGGGGGCAGGAGATCCTATCAAAATATTGCTCGAAGAAGCGCTCGAGCGGCAACGGAACGCGATGATGGATAGCTTTGCGCAGATCCTTCAGTGACTACTTAGAGGTGACGCATCGGCCTCCAGCAGCGACCTTGGAAACGCCACGCCCTTTAAGGTACAAGTTAATTTTGAAATCCCCATCTTCGAGTGTAAAATGGACGCAAATGCCGTAGATAAATGGCTAAATCTGCTAGATGGGTATTTCTCTGTTCATGAATTTTTAAGTCGGGAAAAGATTGTTTTCGCTCTTCTCAAAGCAGCCCCCCACGTCAAGGACTGGTGGGAAACCTACTACGAGTAGAAGGATGAAAGTACAGGCTCACTATTTTCAGTTGCACCCACCTGGGATTCATTCCAGAATGCCATCAAGGAGTAGTACTACGCTGTCAAAAGCTATGAGGACAAATACATCAGAAGGACCACACTGCGGCAGGGACGAGACCAAGATGTGTCGGAGTTCACAAAGATTTTTCATACACTTCGCACACAGTTGGGTATCAAAGATTCTGAGCTGCATCTGGTACTCAAATACCATGGATGCCTACACAGATACATCCAGGAGATGGAGTTCTTGAACATCTCCTCACTCGGCATAGCATACCGATACGCTGTCAAAATCGAGCAAAAGTTCAAACAAAAGAAGCAAGACTTTGGATCTTCTAATCCGAAGCCTAAAGGACAAAGCCAAGGTGGGGTGACCGAAGACAACCCGTCGAAGCCACAAGAAAAGAACAACACCACAAAGCCGAAGAAGGACACAGGAATGTGGTGTGAGTTCCACAAGAGTCCCACTCATAACACAAGTGAGTGTCCGACCAAACAGTCATTGGTGGCCGAGTTGAAGGCTTCCGAATCAGATACATGTTCCGACCCTGAGCCAGAACCCGACAAGAGGAATGGCAAAGGGAAGCAGATCATTAATGCGGATCCCAGCGCCACTGTTGCCACTGCCAAGATCCGGAAGAATGAGCCTAAAGAGCCAGAGGAGGGGGAACGTCTTTTCCACTCACAAATGTGGGTGAAGGGTTCGCCGCTGCAATTCATTGTTGACAGTGGCAGCCAAAAGAACCTTGTTTTAGTAGAGGTCGTGAAGCGGTTGGGCCTACCGACTACACCACACCCACATCCGTACAGTATCGGGTGGCTTCATGAAGGACGAGATCTCAAAGTTCGCCAATAGTGCCGCCTTCCCTACAGCATCAAGCCCTTCACACATGAGGTATTGTGTGATGTTACACCTCTGGATGTTTGTGATGTACTATTAGGCCAACCATACTTATGGAAGTGACATGTTGTGTATGAGTCAAGGCCTTGTGCTGTCATTATTTCTTTGAATAATTCATTATACAGGATACCGGAGGTAGCCCCACCTACCGCCACCTCTTTGATCACTGCTAGGAAAGGCAGCAAGCTCATCTCCCAGACCAGGAAATTCATCTATATGGTTCACTCCCAAAGTAAGGGGAAGATCGTTGCTACATCCATGACCCCCGCAAAGGGTTCCTCCATGCAGCAGCAGCAGCAGCAAAGGAATACGGTCATGACAAAACACAGGAACAACTTCTCCTCACCCACAGGGGTACCACACAAGCTTCAGCTGGGCAACAAACTCTGGTTGCATCTGCAGAAAGAACACCTTACAAGAGAACACCTTACAAGAGCCCATCAGAAGCTCCGACCACTCCGACATCGTCCTTACACTAGTACCAAGGCTATGGGAAACAATGCTTTGAAGCACAACATTCCTCCATTCGTTCGCTTGCACCGATTGTTCAATGTGGACTGTCATTGACCATGCTTCCCACCATTTTTGGACACATCAGAGATTGCAGAACAGCTCACCAGTGACCCAGCTCAGTAGAAGCTTCCTCATCTCAGGGAGGAACTCAACGCAATGGGGACCATTGCTTCCTAAGGGGGGAGGAATGATCCAGGTGGATGTTGGTGGCCACCCACCTATCCCATTTGGACCCCCACAACTGTCTCTTTCAGTTTTTTAGTTTCCGTAATTGTAGCACAATTTTACTATTTTTAGCAGTTTTTCGGGTCCTGAACTTCCGGAGCCGTTTTGAGGCCCTAAACGACGTTTTTTGGGAAATATGGGAGCAACATGGGTCCATGGACTGATGTTTCCCTTCGCAAAGTGGTATTTCTCAGATAGATATTTCTAACGAGCTATCATACGCGTCAAACGAAGATCGTATGCAAAAGTTACAACCCCGGGAAATTGATGTACCAATTTACCCAAAACGGGGCCCACAATTTGGCGTTTCATCTTCTAGGGGTAGGTTTTGGAATGTGAAGGGTTTTCCATTGTTTTCTCAACAATAAATAGGCCTTTGAGCCTCATTGTAACACAGTTCGGGACAGTTCATAGGCATGTAGCCGCCACATCTCTTCTCAGAGATAAGCTACCATCGCCCTAGCTGGTTTATTTCCATTTCTGATTGTAAACATATTTCGGTATTTTCCATTAATGAAATGAAGCATTATTTCCGCTGCATCTTTGTGTATATGTTTATCTCTGTATTTTATTGCATTCCTGCTTAAATCCGGATCACGGACTTGGTCCAGCTGTAAGCTGAGCAGCTTCCAAGTGAAATTTGCACATTCATACAGGGCAACCAGCCTTCCCTCCAAGAAGTGCGCAATCCTCTTTGACAGCCTGCTGGGCTCCAGGATTGCGCAATCTTGCCAGCCAACCCTCCCTACAAGATTTGCACAAATTTTCTCAGGAGCATGTTGTTCATCCTAGGATTTGTGTAAATTTGGGCAACAATCAGCTGTTGGGCCTAGAAATTGTGCAATTCCCTTGGGTAGTCAACCCAACTCACAGTCAAGAATGCACTTTTTTCCCAAGCAGTTGAGCAATTTCATGCATAACAGTCGGTTGACCAGTTCCAACCAAGACCGAGGAAACTTGACTTACATGCATGTATGACTTGATCTTCCTGGAATAGTAAGAGACAATATGCAAAGGGCACCCCATGATTCGGGGAGCTATTTTTAGCAGTTGGGGGTTACATGCAAAGTTGTTTTAGAAGTTTCCCTCCAAGTGTCACTTTTTCCTATATTTGTGGCATGCGCATCATAAGGCCAAACTTATTTATTCGATGCATCAAATCTCATTCATTCACATTGATTTTAGAGCTTTGACATCCCATAGCACATCCAGGACTCTTTGATGCATACAGCTCAACTATTCACGAGTAAGTGGCCTCAACTTGTCTTTTTAGCATTTTTGTTGCTTTTTGTGTATTCTCTTGTGCGAGTGTTGTTTGCTTGATTTCTTCAAACGCCTGCTATCATTTACATGTATTCTATCTTTTCCCAACTCTATTTTGATTTTGGTTGCTATCTCATTGTTGTCGCATGCATGAAACTATTTTGCATGGATGTCTGCCCAACCAGCAAATGGCCTCACCCACATGCATGTTGATCTATTTTCTGAATCTTCCATTCATGTTTTACATGCAATGTTTATCACTTCTTCTATCACTTCGTGTCACCATGTGTTTCATCGACTTACTTTCTTTTAGTTGCCCCTCAGCGAGTTGGGCCAACCTTGGCTCGGTCTCTGCCTTCACTAAGGCTTCATTATGCAATCAGGAGAAGGAAGGCTCAACTCCCCCTCCAGATTTTCACATTTTGGCCCAACACTAGCCCCCTAGACTATTTTGAGCATTCTTGGAGGAAAGTAGCTGCTTGGACCAGGAAATTGTGCAAATATGTCCCTGGGCCAGCAGTCATTCCAAGCTGGAAATATGCATTATGCAATCCTAGCAGCCAGCTACCAAACTAGATTGTGCATTTCGTAGATCTAGCAGCCGGTATAGCCTCCCAAACAACCTAGACTACCTTTTGTGTAGTTCTAGCAGCCGGTGACTTAGCCTCCCAATGAAATTTGCGCAATCTAGCTCATCAATTTCCTAGGTATGTGTTGTGTCCCTCCCCCGATTTGCTTTGTTTTCACTGACATATTTCTTTCCATGTATGTTGCTTGTTTCTAGATCTGTCAGGTGTTCATATGTCTCAATGGATTCCAAGAGAATAAGGTCTCAGGAAACTGATGGTATGGCAACTAGAGCAACAACTAAGCAGGTGTCCTCTAGTTTGCTGATCTATGAAGATATGATGTTGTATTTAGACAAGGAATCAAACTAAAGTGGCAAGAGGTGAATGAAACATTTGTAGGTACTTTTGTGGAAGGCCTTGAACACTGTCAAGTGTACATGAACATTCATAAGTCCAGCTTCTACCGTATTGCATGCAAATACCCCACGTTCCCATGTGCGGAGATAATTCACTCGATCGTCTCTCACATTGACCCCGAGACGATGACCTTGAGCAGTGTTAGTGGGACAAAGCTTGCAATCTTATGGGCATAAGATTACGATGAGATGTATCAAATGAACAAGCCCATGACTATTATGACTTCTTCATTTGGCTTGCCTAATAGAAATTGCCACTCCAAAGACATTATGAAGGATTGGGTAAAGAAGCTAGCTCATTTCAGGATGACCCCCACTTAGATCTATAAGATGAATATATTGAGGAAGGCCTATCAATACTTGGTCATATTTGCATGTCGACTTAGTCACCAAGTGAGCATAGAAACCTTCCCTCAAAGTTGGGTGGTCGTGTTGGTCCAACTGGCTAGAGAAGTAAGACCATATAACTAGTCTGGCATACTTTCTCATCAGCTGAGGGAGAAAGTCATGAAGGCTCGACAATCACCCAAAGCATGCATGTAGAGATTTATATTCCACCTACATTCTAGATGCAATTTTTGCCTAACATAATTTCTCGGGCTTAGAGTGGCATGGTCACCAGCGGAGACTGTTGTGAGTATGTATTTCAAGTTATTGTCTGAGTGTAGCTTCAGAGGAGTGATCATACGGCTATCCGACCATCTTGTCACCCCAGTGTACAGGTTGATATTTGAACAGGATCCACCTTGCATGTCAGAAGAAGCGGTGAAGGCATTGTTAGGCATTGCAGATTGGTATACCTCACCGGACTGCACGTTCATTTGAGTGTTCATTGTGGAGAAGCCTCTGCATGTTCTACCAAAGTTTGAGTTGGATGTGCTTGTCATGCAGGAAGTAGCATATCATATCTTAGCAGGATTAACAGCTAGGTTGCAGCGAAAAAGTAAGGTAACTTGGCCCACTCTTCAGTTGCGGATTAAGTTATACGGGATCCGGAGCATCAAGCAAGCAGATGTCGAAGCTGAGTAGATGAATAAGTACCCATTCAACCTCTAAAGATTCAACTTGTATGACCCACATTGCATTGTGAAGGATCACTGCATGAGAGTTCATCTCAATTGGATCCACGGGGCATGTCATTAAGCCGAGGAGGACTCACAGAGGTATTTCCTCAATTCCTCTAGACCGAATGAACAGGTTAGTTTTAGTGTAGAATGGTTAACAAAAAAACATGAAGTAGCATCACTGAGAACACTAGTAATAGTAGCAGTAGTAGAAACAAAAAATCCAACCATACCTATGTGAAACAAAGGGAAGAGAACTATTTTCAACTGCATGGAGAAGGAACAAAGCTACAAACTTCGAGCAGATCCACTTTTAGAACAAGTAGTTATGGCTATTCAATAGAAAAGGCAGCAGCGTGACATGCGAATCACACGAAGGCAGAGGGATAAGAAGAGAATGGAAGAAGCAAAGAAGGAGTTTCATGAGCTCAGGGAGAAACTCTTAAATGAACAGGAGCTACGCCAAATGGAGAAGGAAGTGCAATAGCAACATATTCACCAAGGGACGCATCACATGCAGACAAACAAACCAACACCCATACGAGTAGTTGATTCTTATGAATAGGCGGCATCAGGGGAATAGGGTGAACCCTTGCAGGGACAAGACTTTTCTCAGGAGATAGAATATGCTCTTGAACAGTTGGATGTAGACATGGAGTAGCAAGAGTTGGAATAGGACATTGACCCCATGCATCACCAAAGAGAGGTTGATTCACCTACTTCAATGCATCTAGACGATGAGAAAGTCTCACATGACCAAGGAGGCACTAATATCCTTGGTGGTCAACTAGAAGCAGAGATGCATAATATTTCCTTTGAAGAATCTCATCACAGGGTTATGGCAGCATCAGTGAGTACTGACTCCGGAAGAACAAACATCCCCTGAGAAATTTGAAGAGCAAGTGATCGCGACTGATGTGCATAAGCATCCAACAATGTTGGTTTATGCAGCTAGAGTGTATGCCGAACCACTAGCTCCAGTGTTTGTTTTCTCATAGCTGAGAATGAGCAAATGGCGAAGGAACTACAGGTGGCCAAGTAGGGAGGAGACTTGGGGACAATGTGCACCTGAGATGAGTTGAAAAAGGAAATACTGGATGAAGTATTGTCCTTGGACATAGTTATGCAAGCATTGTACTCCAATTTTGGTACTGTTCATCAAGCAGTCATTCATCTCCAAGGATGGAAACAACAATGTACGAGAAGAGTACGCATCTTGAAGAACATACATAATGTTGTTGATAACATGTGAGCATGGACGATGAAGTACAAGGGAGCCCCACTTCACTTTCCAAATATGATTAAGGCTAATCCAGTTGAGATGCAAGCATGTAACTAGAGTTAGCTCTAGAACTATGAAGACCTCTTGCAACTCATCACTAACATACAAGCTTCCCATGCATGAGTATTCAAAAGAATGAAGGTTATGGTTCACACTCATGTGATCCCATCACTTGGGACCCTCACTAAGGAAAATACCAAGAATCAGGTCCAAAAGGAGCTTAACTTGTACTTTGACGAGCTGATGTGCACCACCATAACCCTAGATTTTCCTATCAGTCAAGACATCATGCGCAAGTACATTGCTGATCCGACCACACTAAAAACAATAATGCACATGCTCATAGACGAGTTGAACAGAAGAGCCTGAGCAGTGTACCTAGATGCTATGGAGTCAAGGTTCGGGTTTCAGATGGATGTCACATCATAGCACACAAACACTCTCAAGGACTACCAATCTTGGCATCAATATGTCACTATTGATGAGCATGAGGATGTTGAGCAGTTGAACTTCTATGGTTGTGTAAGTCTGAATGATGTCTAGTTTGGCTTGTGCAAGGCATTTTTCACATGGGTACATGTGCATTTTAATGTTGAGTCATGTCAAGTGTAATTCAAGTGTTGAGAGTGGATTTAATGGCGATAGAGTAGATGAAGAGTCATGATGGTAATTGAATGGTCACAAAGGGGAATGTCAAGGGTCACCTCACCCTTTGCTATAAATAGTCCCTCATAACTCATTTTATGGGCTTTGGTTAGCCAATCTTCTACTAAGACTATCTTGAAGAAGATTTGGACAATATTGGAATGCACCTTGGCTTCTCTACTACACAAAGCTAGTACATCTCTTTGGAGGAGCAGGCAGATGTGGCTATAACATTCCACTCTTGGGGCTAGCAGGTTTACATGGATGTATTGTATGATTGTGATTTACACTTATTTACATAATAAGAGCCAACACATTTTCATGGATATGTTGTTATTTTAGTTTGGCTTCTTCGGTTGCTTTAATGAGATGTGTTGTTTAACTTATGTACTTGCGTATGAACTGATTCACATGAAATTATATGATTCTTGTTGTTAATATGTTGCATATGTTGTTAATGATGTCACCATCCATATCGACTGCTCTGTCAGAAATCAGACAAACCTTTCACTTAAACCTTGCTATAACAACTGTCACACTCGTCTTGGACTGATCTATGAGTGTTGTTAGTGTTATCTTACCATGTATGATGTGACTGTTGCATCTGCGTGGACTGCTCCACTAGATGTTGTGCATGTCCTTTGTGTGGTGTGTCCCTAGCCGAGTTGGGACTAATCCCTTTCAACCTAGAACTCACCTTCACCTTCCTCTCCTTTCGAAGTGTTGGAACCTCTCATACACCTTCTTTGACTCACTACATCAATCACACCCTTGCTACTGACAAAGTTATCTTACTTGCCTCCGTGTAATATCGTGGTCAAGGCATTACCTTATGACCGACTATTGGGACTCCTACACCAAATGGTCTGAGGTATAATTGGGACTTCTTATTGGGGAGATCCCCTTGACATGTTGGTGGGTCTAGCACTTTCAACATTTTTTGTGCTAGAAGGAGGGCCTGATGACAAGCAGTGTCCTCTCATCCAGTTTTGAACCTTTGCATATCTTCTATTGAGTTTTTCATTCTTCTTCCATCGAGGTGGTTTTTCAAATCATGAATATGTCTCCATCTTGAGGAAGCTTTTCAATCTCTTGTCCACTCACACATATGATGGTGAAGGCGAAGTGTCCTAACCTGAGCACTTACATAGCTTTATTTCCATGATTTATGACGGAGATAAGTTTACTAACAAACAGGCTAGTCTGTTACTTGCATTCACGCTTCACGAATCTCCATTTCATTGGGTGCTTAGTGTACTGACTAACCATGCACTCATTTGAGAATTTCTATGATCTTATTGAAGACACATTCTATCATTTTGATGCAGCCAATCTTGACCAGAAACTGTTACAACAATGGAAGGCTCCACATGAATTTGTTATTGATTTTTGGCAATGCTTCTATGACTTATAGTTTCAAGCTTCAAAGAGCCAAATGAAGTTTGTGTTGGGTTGTGTTTTCAGGTATTTGTGTGGCAGTAGTGATTATGGTTTGTGCTACCAAGGAAGACTAGGATTGGATAGAGTTTTGAATATCCATGGATTTTTTGATGCAGACACGGCTGGAGATCTAGATTAGAGAAGATATACAAGTGGGTATGTGTTTAACCTATTTGGAGATGTAGTCAACTGGATGAGTAAGAAACAATATGTAGTGGCATTATCAACTATAGAGGCAGAATACATGGCAGCCACTCATGTAAGCAAGGAAGCATTTTGGTTGCAGAGATTGTGTTCAAGTATGGGGTTGGTACAAGGAGCTATAAGGATAGACTATGACAACCAAAGTGCAATTTTCCCGGCAAAGAACACTTCTTATCATTCAAAGATAAAGCACATTGATGTTTAGCATCACTTTGAGAGGGATATGATAGAAGGAAAAATGGTGTTTTTGGTAAAGGTGGACACTTTGAAGAATATTGTAGATGCATTGACAAAATCTGTGAGCTCTGAGAAGTTCTCTTGGTGTAGAGAAACAATGGGTGTTTCAGGGTTAGATAAATGACAAATCTCTCCTATGGCCCCCTGTGGAAATAAAACAATAAACAGGAGAATGTTGCATTGTGTTATGTTCTTTTGACGACCCTATATTAGGTTGGGTGGACTTACCTATGGTGTTGTGCATGGTTTTCACACATGGTTTTGGATGCAATGGTTTTCGGTCCATGGTATTGGATGCTTCAACATGTATAAATATGTATTGTAACATTGAAAGGAACATAATGAAAAATCAAGCTAGTAGTCCTGGTTTTGGGATCTAGGGGAAAATATCTGTGTATATGTGTTTTATGTGTTATGCACTCGCATTGTTTATTTTCAGTGTTTTAGAATTCGTATGCAAGTAATTTTTGTATGGGGTTAAAACCTACAATTCGCTTATCTTTGGGATTGCTTTGAGTACTACCTTAAGAAATCTGTCCATCCCAAGAGACAGTTTGATGTCAAGCCTCACTCAACCTTGTTCGTTGACAGAACTGTGCAATCCCATGTGGGAGATCAAACTATCCCAATGGACTATCTGCTTCCCTCTCATTCAGCAGTTCCACCATTGCCTAGTGATGTTGAGGATCATGTTTGCACACCTATTCATCCTTCACACTCTCCCAACATCACTCCACTCCATTTTTGCATAGATTTGGTTGTGATCCCTTCGAGTTCCCATGTGCATTCTTTTCTTCCACCTCCGTCTTCTCACTCAGGTGTTCCTACAGATGATGATGTCTTGTGTTTGTCCATTCCAGACTCCTTTGTTGTGAATGAGGAACAACCCATTGATGGAGTTGGTGTTACACAACCAAGATCCACTATCATTTGTGGAGAGTATGATTGGGAGATTCAACATCAACAATTGGCAAAGGATGAATCCCTTCCACCCGAGCCTCCTCGGTTCTTTCCTAGCCTCTTTGGTGAACCAACCATCCATGATTTTGCATGTGTGTCTTCATCCATGGATGCACCCATTGTTGATCACTTGTAGGACTCTATGGATGTTAGTCCATCATTTAACAATGGAGAGGATAAGTTACTCATTGAAAATCCACTTGATCCTTCATCTGTCTATTCCGGAAACATAGAGGATGAGTTCATTTGATTTTCATCCACCCCTCTGTTTTATTCATCTGATCATGAGGATGTTGAATAATTCATTGATTTTTCTAATTGTGGCAGTAGTGACCCATTTGCTTCCAATTTTGTTCATTATCACGAATCTATCACAATTGATTTTTCAAAGCCACCAGTGTATGATGATATACCTAATGATGTAGTTAAGACACCCAAGACTGTCAAGGCACTTCAACCTGAGCTGATGGTTATGTCAGGTCCTCGTTCTCTTGGGTTTAATCTTGCTTCTGATCATGAAATTGTTCAATCACCCAAGGCTCCTCATCACTCATTCATATGCATTGAAGATCCATCTCACTCATAGATCACACTTCCTCCACTTGAACTCCATGATCCCATTGCTTATGCATTGTAGGAGCTTTACATTGCAAGCACTCGTGCGCGACACACATTATATTTGTTTCTTTCGTTTGCTTGCATGTCTCAATTAAGAGTATGCTTTTACTTCAAAGTTGCACGTAGTGTCACACAACACCCTGATAAGTCCAAGGACCGTCTGTCATGCACATGCACTCACTTATGTCCCATGGGCACATTGAAAGAAAAAGTGTGGTTGTCTTCACTAGTATTTCTTTCTTGTATGCTGGTCCGCACGGACGAAGCCTTCACCCACCTTGGTCTACCAATGCGCTGGTGGCTGCATTGGAAGTATCACATCACGTGATTAAGCCCATGCACCATTAGTGTAGGAGTAGGAGTATGGTTTTCTTTCAATTGTTTATTTTCATGCTTCTTTGCTTACATGTTTGCTTGCTTATTTGTTTACTTGCTTTGACTTCACTTTTGCTTCTACTCTTGCTTTTATTTGTTGTTAGTTAATTCACTTGTTTCATTCGTAGGTTAGTTCGCATGAAACCATGTGTGACTCATAAAGCAAGCTGGGTAAAGTACAAGAGGGCTTGTACAACTATGAATACTTGATTATTTGTCATATTTCCTTTGGATGATGAGCTTGTTACTCCTAGTCCATGATACGTTGAAGGAAAATACGTATTGTTTGAAGTGAATCTTGGTGAAAATATAAAGTTTGTGCACTAATTAGTGTCACATACTCTTGTCGGTTGTTTTTGGGTTAACCCTTGGCATCTCATTCAAGTAGAGTAAGGCACGGGGGAAAACTTTAACAAGCACGTCAGAGATTCAATAAACTACTTCTCTACTGGAACAATGTCCTTTTCTCTCAATAAGTCGGGATCCCTCTTCCACCTTTGAAATGAATAAATGCTATGCACAGTGAAAATGGAAAATGAAAAATGAAAAGCCAAAAATTTCAAAATAAAACAAAAATGAATAAGGTGAAAGAAGAGAAAGGCTTCCTGCATAGGGAGGTGATGTCAGCAGAGCCATGCCTATGTTCCTATGTGACTCCACCTAGGTACTATTTAGGCTTCCTGGAAGTGGAGCAACGCTAGAGATGAAACATAGACTCTAATCACTATACTACTTGTGCACCTATGTACCCCTCAACCCCGATCGAAACAATCGTGTTGCCTTGGCTTCGAATGTGTGTCAATCAACCAAGAGTCTAGAAGATTCCACATCTTACAATCAAGCTAGTGTGAAACCAAGATGAGTTTGGAGTTAAACAATACTTCCAGAGCTGTTAGACTTATTTTTCATGAACAAGCTCCATTCAGAGGGCTGGAGTTCTACTAGTGTGTCACCAAGTGTTGTAGCGGCTACAACCACCGTCCAAAATTTTACCTTAGCCTATTTTGTATCCAATCTACCAACCTCACACACTTTGTCTTGCTTCATTAAGTACTCAAGCTTCAATGCTTTCCTCCCACAATTGAAGCCTATCGATCACAATTGATCCATTTCCCTCACAGGTTGCTCACCTAGACTTGGTCCAACTATAGGCTAAGCATATTCCCAGTGAAACATGCACATTCCTAGAGGGCAACCAACCTTCCCTCTAGGAATTGTGCAATCCTCTCTCATAGCCTGCTGGGCTCTAGGACTGCGCAATCCTACTAGCCAACTCTCCCAGTAGGATTTGTGAATTTCTTCCCAGCAACAGGCTATTTAGCCCAGGATTTGTGCAAACCTGGGCAGCAGTCAACTACTGGGCCAAGAAATTATGGAATCCCCTTGGGTAGTTAACCCAACTCAGAGTTAGGAATGTGCATTTTTCCCAAGCAGTTGAGCAATTGCATGCATGAACAGCCTGGTTGACTAGTTCGACCCGGGACTAAGGAAACTTGACTTGCATGCATGTATGATGTGATCTTCCCAGAATAGAAAGAGACAACATGCAAAGGGAATCCCATGATTCAGGGATCTATTTTTAGCATTTGGGGGTTACATGCAAAGTTGTTTTAGAAGTTTCCTTCCAAGTGCCGCCTTTTCCTAGATTTGTGGCATGCATGTCATAAGGCCAAACTTATTTACTTGACACATCAAAGCTCATTTATTCACATCGATCTTGGATCTTTGGCATCCCATAACACATCCAGGACTCTTAGACACATCCAACTTAGCTATTCACAAGTAAGTGGCCTCAACTTGTCTTCTTTACCATTTCTGTCGCTTTTTGTGTATTGGCTTGTGTGAGTGCTATTTGCTTGATTTCTTTGTATTCCTTGTGTCATTTAAATGTATTCTAGCTTGTCCCAAATCCATTTCAGTTTTGGTTACTATATCACTACTGTCACATGCATGAAACTTTTTTGCATGGATGTCTGCCCAACCGGTGAACGACCTCACCCACATGCATGTTGATCTGTTTTTTGAATCTTGCATTCATGTTTTGCATGCACTTTTTATCAATTCTGCTATCACTTAATGTCACCATGAATTTCATCAACATGCTTTCTTTCAGTTTCCCATCGATGAGTCGAGCTAACCTTGGCCCAGTATCTGCCTTCATTAAGGTTGCATTGCGTAATCTGGAGAAGGAAGGCTCACCTCCCCCTCCAGATTTGCGAATTCTAGCCCATCACTACCCTCCTAGAATATTTTGTGCATTCCTGGAGGATAGTGGTTGTTTGACCCAGGAAATTGCACAGATTTGTCCCTGGACTAGCAGTCCTTCCTAAATGGAATTGCGCAATCCTAGTAGACAACTACAGAACTAGATTGTGCATTCCACAGATCTAGTAGCCAGTCTAGCCTCCTAGATAGCCCAAACATCCTTTTTCATAGTTTGGGAAGCTAGTTACTTAGCCTCCCAATGCAATTTGTGCAATCTAGCTCATCAGTTTCCTAGGTATGTGTTGTGTCCTTCCGTGGATTTGCTTTGTTTTCACTGACATATTTCTTGTCATGCATCTTGCTTGTTTCCATATATTTTAGGTGTTCATATGTGTCAATGGCTTCCAAGAGAATAGGTCTTAGGACACTAATGGTATGACAGTTGGAACAACAACTGAGCAGGTGTCCTCTAGTCTACCGATCTATGAAGATACGAAGTTGTATCTAGACAAGGACATCAAGTTGAAGTGGCAAGAAGTGAATGAAACATTCAGAGGTACTTTTGGGGAAGACCTTGAATACTGTGAGGTGTACGTGAAAATTCATAAGTCTGGCTTGTAACAGATTGCATGCAGATACCTCGCGTTCCCATGCACAAACATGATTCACTGGGTCGTCTCTCACACTGATCCCGAGATGATGACCTTGACCAGTGTAAGTGGGATGAAGAATCCAACCTTCTAGGCATGATATTACGATGAGATGTATCATATGACTGAGCCCATGATTGTCATAACTTCCCCATTCAACTTTCCCAACAACAGAGGCCACTCTAGAGATATTCTGAAGGATTAGGTAAAGGAGCTAGCTCGTTTCAAGATGACCGCCACTCAGATCTATAAGATGAAGATATTGAGGAAGGTGTACCAATACTTGGTCATATTCGCATGTCAATTGAGTGGCTAAGAGAGCAATGAAACCTTCCCTAAGAGTTGGGTGGTCACGCTCAACCAACTAGGAAGAGAAGGAACACCATGCAATTGGTCTGGCATACTACCTCATCAGCTGAAGGAGCAAGTCGTGAAGGCTCGATAGTCACTTGAAGGCATGCATGCAGAGATTTATATGTCTGCATACATTCTAGATGTAGTCTGTACCCGACATAAGTTCCTGGGCTTAGAGTGGGCATGGTCACTAGCGGAGACTATTGTGAGCATGTATTTCAAGTTATTTTCTGAGTGCAACTTTAGAGGAGTGATCATACAGTTGTCTAACCATCTTTTCACCCTAGCGTATATGTTGATATTCAAACAAGATCCACCCCACATGTCAAAAGAAGTGATGAAGGAATTGTTAGGCATTGCAGATTGGTATGCCTCACCAGATGGTACGTTCATCTGAGTATTCAGTGCGGAGAAGCCTCCATGTGTTCTACCAAGGTTTGCGTTGGATGTGCTTGTCATGCAACAAGTAACACATCATTTCTCTGTAGGATTAACAACTAGGCTATAGTAGAATAAGAAGGAACCTTGGCCCACTCTAACGTTGAGGATTGGGTTATATGAGATCTGGAGCATCAAGCAAGCAGATGTCGAAGCTGAGCAGATGAAGAAGTACCCGTTCGATCTCCAAAGCTTCAACCCTTATGATCCACATTGCATTGTGAAGGATCACTACAGGAGAGTTCAGTTCAATTGGATCCATGGGGCATGTCATTAGGCCGAGGAGGACTCATGGAGGTATTGCTTCAATTCTTCCAAACCCAATGAACAGGTCAATTTTGTTGTATAATGGTTAACACAGTAGCATGAAGCAACATCACTAAGAACACTGGTAGCAGTAGTAGCAACAGAAAGAGCTGAGCCAAGAAAAGCTATGTGCAACAAGGGGAAGAGAAATATTGTCAACCGCATGAAGGAGGAACAAATATGTAAGTTTCGAGCAGATCCACTTGTAGAACAAGTAGTTATGGCTATTCAACTGAAAGGGTAGCAGCACAACAAGTGAATCACACGAGGGCAGAGGGATAAGAATATAATGGAAGAAGTAGAGAAGGAGTTGCATGAGCTGAGGGAGAAACTCTAAAAAGAACAAGCGTTGTGCCAAGTGGAGAAAGAAGCACAACAACAATAGATTCAGTAGGGGGTGCATCACATGTATACATATGAAGCAACACCCATACAAGTAGTTGATTCTTCTTAACAGCTAGCATCAGGAAAATAGGGTGAACCCTCGTAGGGGAAAGACTTTTCTCACGAGATAGAACAGTCTCTTGAATAGTTGGATGTAGAAATAGAGTAGTAGGAGTTGGAACAGGACATTGACCTCATGCATCACTAAGGAGAGGTTGACTCACCTACTTCAATGCATCAAGATGATGAGCAAGTCTTGGATGACCAAGGAGGCACTAAGATCCTTGGTGGTCAACCAGAACTAGAGATGCACAATATCTCCTTTAACGAATCTCATCACAAAGTTGTGTAGTCTTAGCGAGTATCGACTTCGGAAGAACAAAAATCCCCTACGCAATTTGAAGAGAAACTGATCGTAATTGATGTGCACAAGCATCTATTTATGTTGCCTGATGCAACTAAAGTGTATGCTGAAGCCACTAGTTCAAGTGTTCATTTTCTTATAGCTGAGAATGAGCAAATGGCGAAGGAACTACAGTTGGCCAAGTAGGGAGGATACTTGGTGATAATGTCCACTCGAGTTGAGCTAAAGAAGGAAATACTGGATAAAATATTGTCCTTAGACACAACTATGTGAGCATTGTACTCCAAGTTTGGTATCATGCATCAAGAAGTCATTCATCTCCATGGAAGGCAGCAGTGATGTGTGAGAAGAGTACGCATCTTGAACAAAATACATATTGTTGCTGATAACATGTGAGCATGGATGATGA
>APFE031390213.1:1332-37072 GCA_000404065.3 Pinus taeda | reverse complement strand
AATACGCGGATTACCTATCCATGAGGTGCGTACCCCAGTGCACACATTCCAAGGCAGTTAAGCGCCCACACGTGGGGTTTCTCATGGTTTTTAGCCAACAGTATTGGGTTATCATGGTTTTTGATCCGTGGTATTGATTATTTTATTATTATTATTGAGCCCCATGATCCTTGATTTGAGGAAGAGCTTGCCTATATAAAGCAAAGGAGATCATTTGGCTTAAGCATCTTTAGTATCTTTGAATATCTTAAGATCTGATCTATTGGGTTCTCGGTTCTTAAACGATTGATTTATAAAGGAGAAGTTAGAAGCGAATTGGCGAAGGGTGATCTCTTGAGCACAAGTTCAGATCTGAGCATCTGAGGTTATTTCAGCCCTAGTTCAAGGTACGCAGAGGCGCCGAAGGTTCAGTGCGTGGGTACGCAGAGGCGCCGAAGGCTCAGTGCGTGGGTACGCAGAGACGCCGAAGGTTCAGTGCGTGGGTACGCAGAGGCGCCGAAGGTTCAGTGCGTGGGTATGCAGAAGCAGCGAAGGCTCAGTGCGTAGGTACGCAGGGCGACAGTGGTTCAGGTGCGTGCTTTCTGCAGCAGCACGCGACGCGATTATTCATTTGGGTGCGTACCTACTGGAAAGTACGCGGAGCGATAGTGTCATTAACTGCGTACTGTACGCAGTTCAGTGAAAAGAGCAGTGCGTGGCCACGCAGTCCAGAAAAAAGGAGAACTGCGGGTATACGCAGAGAGGCAGAAGGTGAACTGCGTAGCAACGCAGGCCAGTAAAAGAAAATCCGCGTATCTGTGTCAAGATCTTCTGTTGGTTGAATTTTTCTGTTGGAAAGGTGTTCTGGGTTCTGCTCTGTTATTGTTGATCTGGTTATTACAGCTGTCTGTATAATTTACATGAACTTGATGATCATTTGATGTATATGGATCCAGTTTGAAAATTTATGAAAAGTGGTCCTTGAAAAGAAGTAGGGGTTTGTAGCTCCCTTTCAGGAGAGACTAGAAAACGAGAGAGAGTTGTAGCTCTCAGTAGGTTGCAGCCTGCGTACTGGTAAAGGACTGCACCAGTACAAGACCATTGTAAAAGGAGTTTCTAATTTGAAAGAAGATAGAGACATATTGCAGCAGGTGGTTTTCACCCACATTGGGTTTCCACCTTATATCTGGTGTTCTTTGATGTGACTGTTTGGTTTTCTTGTTCATGCTCATTATTTATGGTATTGATATGCAAAAATAATTCAAAGTATAAATAAGAAAGATTTGGTAAAAGAATTAGATAATACTGATTCACCCCCCCTCTCAGTATTATTGTCAACAAATTGAAGCCTATCGATCACAATTGATCCATTTCCCTCACAGGTTGCTCACCTAGACTTGGTCCAACTATAGGCTAAGCATATTCCCAGTGAAACATGCACATTCCTAGAGGGCAACCAACCTTCCCTCTAGGAATTGTGCAATCCTCTCTCATAGCCTGCTGGGCTCTAGGACTGCGCAATCCTACTAGCCAACTCTCCCAGTAGGATTTGTGAATTTCTTCCCAGCAACAGGCTATTTAGCCCAGGATTTGTGCAAACCTGGGCAGCAGTCAACTACTGGGCCAAGAAATTATGGAATCCCCTTGGGTAGTTAACCCAACTCAGAGTTAGGAATGTGCATTTTTCCCAAGCAGTTGAGCAATTGCATGCATGAACAGCCTGGTTGACTAGTTCGACCCGGGACTAAGGAAACTTGACTTGCATGCATGTATGATGTGATCTTCCCAGAATAGAAAGAGACAACATGCAAAGGGAATCCCATGATTCAGGGATCTATTTTTAGCATTTGGGGGTTACATGCAAAGTTGTTTTAGAAGTTTCCTTCCAAGTGCCGCCTTTTCCTAGATTTGTGGCATGCATGTCATAAGGCCAAACTTATTTACTTGACACATCAAAGCTCATTTATTCACATCGATCTTGGATCTTTGGCATCCCATAACACATCCAGGACTCTTAGACACATCCAACTTAGCTATTCACAAGTAAGTGGCCTCAACTTGTCTTCTTTACCATTTCTGTCGCTTTTTGTGTATTGGCTTGTGTGAGTGCTATTTGCTTGATTTCTTTGTATTCCTTGTGTCATTTAAATGTATTCTAGCTTGTCCCAAATCCATTTCAGTTTTGGTTACTATATCACTACTGTCACATGCATGAAACTTTTTTGCATGGATGTCTGCCCAACCGGTGAACGACCTCACCCACATGCATGTTGATCTGTTTTTTGAATCTTGCATTCATGTTTTGCATGCACTTTTTATCAATTCTGCTATCACTTAATGTCACCATGAATTTCATCAACATGCTTTCTTTCAGTTTCCCATCGATGAGTCGAGCTAACCTTGGCCCAGTATCTGCCTTCATTAAGGTTGCATTGCGTAATCTGGAGAAGGAAGGCTCACCTCCCCCTCCAGATTTGCGAATTCTAGCCCATCACTACCCTCCTAGAATATTTTGTGCATTCCTGGAGGATAGTGGTTGTTTGACCCAGGAAATTGCACAGATTTGTCCCTGGACTAGCAGTCCTTCCTAAATGGAATTGCGCAATCCTAGTAGACAACTACAGAACTAGATTGTGCATTCCACAGATCTAGTAGCCAGTCTAGCCTCCTAGATAGCCCAAACATCCTTTTTCATAGTTTGGGAAGCTAGTTACTTAGCCTCCCAATGCAATTTGTGCAATCTAGCTCATCAGTTTCCTAGGTATGTGTTGTGTCCTTCCGTGGATTTGCTTTGTTTTCACTGACATATTTCTTGTCATGCATCTTGCTTGTTTCCATATATTTTAGGTGTTCATATGTGTCAATGGCTTCCAAGAGAATAGGTCTTAGGACACTAATGGTATGACAGTTGGAACAACAACTGAGCAGGTGTCCTCTAGTCTACCGATCTATGAAGATACGAAGTTGTATCTAGACAAGGACATCAAGTTGAAGTGGCAAGAAGTGAATGAAACATTCAGAGGTACTTTTGGGGAAGACCTTGAATACTGTGAGGTGTACGTGAAAATTCATAAGTCTGGCTTGTAACAGATTGCATGCAGATACCTCGCGTTCCCATGCACAAACATGATTCACTGGGTCGTCTCTCACACTGATCCCGAGATGATGACCTTGACCAGTGTAAGTGGGATGAAGAATCCAACCTTCTAGGCATGATATTACGATGAGATGTATCATATGACTGAGCCCATGATTGTCATAACTTCCCCATTCAACTTTCCCAACAACAGAGGCCACTCTAGAGATATTCTGAAGGATTAGGTAAAGGAGCTAGCTCGTTTCAAGATGACCGCCACTCAGATCTATAAGATGAAGATATTGAGGAAGGTGTACCAATACTTGGTCATATTCGCATGTCAATTGAGTGGCTAAGAGAGCAATGAAACCTTCCCTAAGAGTTGGGTGGTCACGCTCAACCAACTAGGAAGAGAAGGAACACCATGCAATTGGTCTGGCATACTACCTCATCAGCTGAAGGAGCAAGTCGTGAAGGCTCGATAGTCACTTGAAGGCATGCATGCAGAGATTTATATGTCTGCATACATTCTAGATGTAGTCTGTACCCGACATAAGTTCCTGGGCTTAGAGTGGGCATGGTCACTAGCGGAGACTATTGTGAGCATGTATTTCAAGTTATTTTCTGAGTGCAACTTTAGAGGAGTGATCATACAGTTGTCTAACCATCTTTTCACCCTAGCGTATATGTTGATATTCAAACAAGATCCACCCCACATGTCAAAAGAAGTGATGAAGGAATTGTTAGGCATTGCAGATTGGTATGCCTCACCAGATGGTACGTTCATCTGAGTATTCAGTGCGGAGAAGCCTCCATGTGTTCTACCAAGGTTTGCGTTGGATGTGCTTGTCATGCAACAAGTAACACATCATTTCTCTGTAGGATTAACAACTAGGCTATAGTAGAATAAGAAGGAACCTTGGCCCACTCTAACGTTGAGGATTGGGTTATATGAGATCTGGAGCATCAAGCAAGCAGATGTCGAAGCTGAGCAGATGAAGAAGTACCCGTTCGATCTCCAAAGCTTCAACCCTTATGATCCACATTGCATTGTGAAGGATCACTACAGGAGAGTTCAGTTCAATTGGATCCATGGGGCATGTCATTAGGCCGAGGAGGACTCATGGAGGTATTGCTTCAATTCTTCCAAACCCAATGAACAGGTCAATTTTGTTGTATAATGGTTAACACAGTAGCATGAAGCAACATCACTAAGAACACTGGTAGCAGTAGTAGCAACAGAAAGAGCTGAGCCAAGAAAAGCTATGTGCAACAAGGGGAAGAGAAATATTGTCAACCGCATGAAGGAGGAACAAATATGTAAGTTTCGAGCAGATCCACTTGTAGAACAAGTAGTTATGGCTATTCAACTGAAAGGGTAGCAGCACAACAAGTGAATCACACGAGGGCAGAGGGATAAGAATATAATGGAAGAAGTAGAGAAGGAGTTGCATGAGCTGAGGGAGAAACTCTAAAAAGAACAAGCGTTGTGCCAAGTGGAGAAAGAAGCACAACAACAATAGATTCAGTAGGGGGTGCATCACATGTATACATATGAAGCAACACCCATACAAGTAGTTGATTCTTCTTAACAGCTAGCATCAGGAAAATAGGGTGAACCCTCGTAGGGGAAAGACTTTTCTCACGAGATAGAACAGTCTCTTGAATAGTTGGATGTAGAAATAGAGTAGTAGGAGTTGGAACAGGACATTGACCTCATGCATCACTAAGGAGAGGTTGACTCACCTACTTCAATGCATCAAGATGATGAGCAAGTCTTGGATGACCAAGGAGGCACTAAGATCCTTGGTGGTCAACCAGAACTAGAGATGCACAATATCTCCTTTAACGAATCTCATCACAAAGTTGTGTAGTCTTAGCGAGTATCGACTTCGGAAGAACAAAAATCCCCTACGCAATTTGAAGAGAAACTGATCGTAATTGATGTGCACAAGCATCTATTTATGTTGCCTGATGCAACTAAAGTGTATGCTGAAGCCACTAGTTCAAGTGTTCATTTTCTTATAGCTGAGAATGAGCAAATGGCGAAGGAACTACAGTTGGCCAAGTAGGGAGGATACTTGGTGATAATGTCCACTCGAGTTGAGCTAAAGAAGGAAATACTGGATAAAATATTGTCCTTAGACACAACTATGTGAGCATTGTACTCCAAGTTTGGTATCATGCATCAAGAAGTCATTCATCTCCATGGAAGGCAGCAGTGATGTGTGAGAAGAGTACGCATCTTGAACAAAATACATATTGTTGCTGATAACATGTGAGCATGGATGATGAAGTACAAGGGAGCCCCTCTTCACTTGCCAAAAATGATGAAGGCTAATGCAATCGAGCTACAAGAATTTATTCGGAGTCAACTTCGGAACTATGAAGACCTGTCGCAACTCATCACTAGCATACATGTTTCTCATGCACAAGTATTCAAAAAAATGGAGGTTATAGTGCACACTCATGTGATCCCATCACTTGGGACCCTCACTCAGGTGAAGACCAAGAAGCAGGTCCAACAGGAGCTTGACTTGTACTTCGACGAGATTATACGCACAGCCACTAACCCAGACTTGCCTATCAATGCATTCATCATGAACAAATACATTGTTGGTATGGACACACTAAAGACAATGTGCGCATGCTCATAGACGAGTTGGATAGAGGATCCCGAGTAGCGTACCCAGATGATATGGAGGCAAGGTTCAGGTTTTAGATGGATATCACAGTAGAGCACACAGACAAATCAAGGACTACCAATATTGGCATCAATATGTCACTCTTGATCAGCATGAGGATCTCAAGCAGTTGGACTTCTATGGTTGTCTAAATTCAAATGATGTCTAGTTTGGCTTGTCCAAGCCATTGTTCACATGGGTACATATGCACTGTAATGTTGAGTCATGTCAAGTGTAAGTCAAGTGTCAGGAGTGGATGTAACAGTCATAAAGTAGGTGAAGATTCACGAGGGCAGTTGAATGGTCACAAAGGGGAATGTCAAGGGTCACCCCACCCTTTGCTATAAATAGTCCCTCATAAATCATTGTATGGGATTTTGGTCAGCCAAGCTTCTACTAAGACTATCTTGAAGAACACTTCGATACTATTGTAATGCGCCTTGGCTTCTCCACTGCACAGAGCTAGTACATCTCTTTGGAGGATCAAGCATATGTGGTTGTAACATTCCATTGTTGGGGTTAGTAAGTTTACATGGATGTATTGCATGATTGTGACTTTCGCTTATTTACATAACAAGAGCCAACACATTTTCATGCATATGTTGTTATTGTAGTTGGACTACTTTGGTTGCTTTAATGATATGTGTTGTTTAACTTACGTACTTGTGTATGAACTGATTCACATGCAATTACATGAATCTTGTTGTTAATGTGTTGCATATGTTGTTAATGTTGTCATCATCCATGTCAACTACTCTATCGGACATCAAAAAGACCTTTAACTTGAACCTTGCTATAACAACTATCACACTCATCTCACACTGATCTGTGAGTGTTGTTCATGTTATCTTACCTCTTATGATGTGACTGTCACATCCGAGTGGGCTGCTTCGCTGGAAGCTGTGCATGTCCTTTATGTGGTGTGTCCCTAGCCAAGTTGAGACTGATCCCTTTCAACATAGAACTCACCTTCAACTTCCTCTCCTTTTGAAGTGTTGGAACCTCTCATACACAATCTTTGACTCACTACATCAGTCACACCCTTACTACTGACAGAGTTATCTTACTTGCCTCTATGCGACATCGCGGTTAAGAAATTACCTTATGACCCACTGATGGGACTCCTACACCAAAATGGTTTGAGGTCTAGTTGGGACTTCTTACCAGGAATATCCCCTTGACATGTTGGTAGGTCCAACACTGTCAACAAGTGGATTATAGTTCATGTGACTCTCCTTATAGATCAGTTGAGCAGTAAGGAGATGATTATTCTCATGATATAGTAGATACATTGAGAATTATGAAGGTAGAAATCAAAAATTGCAATGAAAATAATGAAAGGATAATCTAGTCACAAGAAAGGCTTACGAGAGCTCGGGAAAATCAAGCTAAGGTTACTACAATGATCCTTCAAAGCTTCTCAGATTTGTAAAGATAGGGATAGCCAAGAATCAATTGTGGATAGGTGGAAAGGACTAATGGGGCTTATCATAGCAGGTATCAATCAAGACACAGGTTAGACAGGGATGACATAGTGATAGGTGGAAGATGATTAGATACACTTGATAGGAGAGGTAGTGCTTATGTGTTATAGTCTAGTTCTAGTTTAGAGAGATGTCATGGCCATCACCTCCATCATCCTTATAGGAGTGAGAAGCAATACTTTCCAGATGAGTTCAAGAAAGCCAAACCTCCTACATTTGATGGAGATATTAAGAAGCTAGAAGATGTAGAAGCATGTTTACTTGGGATGAATAAGCTCTTCAAATTGCACGATTATATAGAGAATATCAAAGCCAGGATAGGAATTTCAGTCGCAAGGGAAAATTAGATATCTGGTGAGAATATTTGAGGTGTGTTGGAGGCATAAAGACAGAGTTGAGTTAGCATGAGTTTAAAAGAATCTTTAGGAAGATGTACTTGTCCAAGATATACTATGATGGAAAAGATAAGAAGTTGTATGAGCTGAACATGGGGTCTATGATAGATGAAGAATATATGACTAAGTTTTTGGACCTATTGAGGTATGTGCCATATCTTAAGGATGACAAGACAAAGGTTCAAAGGTTTGTTAGTGGATTCCTTTAGAATTTAAAAATTGGATTGAGTATGATCATCCTCGGTCAATATTGGAGGAAGTCATTAGGAAGTTGAAGCATTTTTATGAGCAGTCTAAGCATAAGGATAACCCTAACCAAGATGGGAAATGTAATGATAAGACTAAAGGAAATTGGCTTAATTAGCAAGGAAAATACCATGATGCATGTGACAAGGATAATGTATCATCATACAAGAAGTTCAATGTAGTTGAAAGAGAAATGGGCCCCAGCCTAAGGAGCAAAACAAAGGCAATACCAGGAAGCCTTTTCAATGTTGGACTTGTGGTGGAGAGAAATTTTGGAGATATTTTCCACAACATCAGGGTGGAAGACCTTAGATTTACAATGCTAAGGAGGCATACACAGTTGGATATGTTAAGCAGTGTATTCCTCGAATTTACTCAGTGGTGGATAACAGGCAAGTTGACCACGAGGCGTCCATTATTGAGATGGAAGGTAAGCTTTTTAATCAAGTACTTTCCATTTTTAATGACCCTATATCTAACTATAGTTATATTAGTCCCGACCTATAGGGACCAAGAGAAGAGTTCATCATTGGGTGAGATCTTGTGCATTTAAGTTGAATAGAATGCCAACATTAGCACATATAAATGTATTTCCTTTGGGTTCATATGGTATTCTCTTTGGCATGGATTGGCTATACATAAGGTAGAATGTTATGATAAGTCTATTGAGTGCTTGGTTGATGATGGGGAAAGAAGAGTCCTACAAGGTAAGAAGAAGCCTACATCAGTGATAATGGTTATAGCTATGCAAGAAAAGCATAGTTGCAAAAAGGGGTGTGTATTATTTAGAGTTCATATTTCTAGTGACAAACGAAAGAATGTTGAGGATGATGAAGTCTTCATGTCATGTCCAGTTTTGTAGTAGCTTCAGGATGTGTTTCTTTTAGAGATTCATAGTTTCCTCCTCATAGGTAAGTATATTTCTCAATTGAGTTGGTACCAGGAGTAGCACCAACATAAAAGGCACTTTATAGAATGAGTACTCTAGTGTCAGTGGAATTGAAGTTGCAACTTAAGGAAATTATTTATAAGGGATAAATTAGGCCAATTGTGTCACCTTGGGGTGCACCGATATTTTTCATGAAGAAGAAGGATGGTACTATCGGATTATGCGTTGATTATAGAAAACTGAACAAGGTGACTATAAGGAACAAATATCCATTGCTGAGGATTGATGACTTGTTTGATTAGATGAAGGGAGAAATAATGTTCTTAAAGATTGAATTGAGATTAGGATATCATCAGGTTCACATAAAAGAAAAATATATTTAAAATACCACATTCCATACTAGGTATGGGAAATATGAGTTCGTACGAGTTCCTTTTGTCCTTACTAATGCTCCAACTACTTTCATTTTTTTATGAACAATGTGTTGCATCCTTAATTTGACAAGTTTGTGATTGTGTTTATTGATTATATATTGACATATTTTAAGAATGAGGAAGAGAATGAAAAGCACCTATTAGTGGCATTAACATTGTTAAGAGAGAAATAATTGTATGCCAATCTTAGCAAATGCAGTTTATTTTAGACTTAGTTTCACTACTTGGGACATGTTGTTTCCAAGGAGGGTATATCAATGGATGTGGAAAAGATTAAAGCTACAATGGAGTGGCCAACTCCTAGGAATGTGGATGAGGTAATATCATTCATGCGATTAGCAGGTTATTATGGGAGGTTCATCAAAAACTTCTGATGGATTTCCTATCATGTATATCTTCACAGTGAAAATGAAAGAAGTTTGAATGAATTGAGGAGTGTGTAGCTATTTTTGAGTAGTTGAAGAATTTTACTACAAATGCTCCAGTATTGAAGATTACAAATCCAAATAACGAGTTTGCGGTAGGTAGAGATTCTTTCAAGAAAGGAATTAGTGGCATCCTAATGCAGGAAGGACAGATGGTATGTTATGAGTCAAGAAAGTTGAATGATCATGAGAAGAACTATGTGACTCGTGATCTTGAGTTGGAAACTATCATTCATGCCTTGAATATGTGGAGAAATTATCTTCTTGGCAAGAGGTTTATTCTAATGAGTGATCATAGTGGGATGAGATACTCATTTGACCAACCAAATCTGAATGTCAGACAAGCTAGATGGTTGGTTATCCTTAGTAATTTTGACTTCGAGATTAGATACATTAAGGGCAAGGAGAACATGGTTACAAATGCTCTCAGTAGTATAGTGCAGGTGTATCATATTGCAACAGTGAGTTCTTATGAGACAGATTTGCAAGTGCAAATCTTGTAGGAAGGGAAATATGATGACAAGTACTAACAGATGAAGCACATGTTATAGTAGAAACATGAAGGTGATAGAGATGAGAAATACCACTGCATGACAAATGTATTGGTCAAATTTAGGAACAAGATTTATGTGTAGGATAAGAATGAGCTCAAGAAGCTTATCTTAAGGGATTTTCATGTCAAGACGTATTTAGGTCACCCGGGATATCAAAATACTTTGAAAAGCATTAAGAAGTTCTATCATTGGATGAACTTGAAGAAAGAGGTGGATGAGTTTTTTGCTAGATGTTTGGACTGTTAGTAGGTAAAACCTAGTGTAAGCATCTCGCTGCTTTGTTGCAGCTGATTTTAATTCTAGAGTGGAGGTCATGTCCATGAACTTCATTACATGATTTCTGAGGACATCTTGACAACATGATTCCATGATGGTTGTACTTGACAGGTTGAGTAAGGCAGCTCACTTCATTGTAGCGAAGTCTACTACTTCATCTAGTGTGGTATCTCAAATCTTCATCAAGGAGATATTGAGGTTGCATGGTGATCCCAAGAAGATCATATCTGAAAGACTTGCCAAGTTCACTTCCAGATTTTGGAAGGAATTGTGTGTAGGTTGGGGGAAAAAGTTGGCTTTCAATATAGAGTATCATTAATAGACAAATGAACAGATAAATAGGGTTAATACAATTCTTGAGGACATGTTGAGGATGTATGCCATGCATCAATAGAGGAAGTGGGAGTATCTTCCACTTGTAGAGTTTGCATATAATAATCGGTATCAAGAGTCCTTAAATATGAGTCCATTTGAGGCTCTTTATGGGAGGAGTTGTAATACTCCTATTAGCAGGAGTGACCTAGTGAACAAGGTGTTGATTGAAATGGACATGTTGGCTAAGATGGAGTAGGAAACACACATTATCAAGAGGAATTTGAATGAAACACATGATAGGAAGAAGAGCTATGCATATCAATATAAAATGTTCAAGGAGTTTCAGGTTTGGGAGCATGTGTAGTTGCGCATCAAGCCCAAGAGGAGTTCCTTGAGGATTAGGTCATGTGACAAGCTAGCACCTTAGTATTGCAGGTCTTTCATATCCTTGAAAGGATTGGACAAATGATTTATAGAATTTCACTACCACCAATAGTGAAAGTCCATGATGTTTTCAATATTTCATTACTTAAGATATATGTGCAGGATGTTGATAATGTGATTGCTTGGTTTGTATTGCAGGTGGAGCCAAAGGGAGAATTCCATCTAGAACCTCAGTGCATTTTGCAATGGAAATAGATCATGCTCTAGAACAGAGAAATCGACCAAGCTAAAGTGTAGTGGAAGCACTTCGGGCCCGATGAAGATACACTAGAGATGGATGATAAGATGTAGGATTTGTATCCTTATTTATTTTCTAGTTGAGAAGACGTATTTTGTTTATGTGTTTTGGTTTATGTTTATGCATATGTGTATTATATATACTGCAATGAGTTATGTAATAATGTTCCAATATGTAGTGTGTTGTAAATATTGCATCGTTCTTTGTTATAAAGCTCTAATAAGTGGTGTGTTGTAATTACTACATCAAGTTGTGTTATAAAGATCCAAAAAGCAGTATGGTGTTCATGGTTTCAATTGTTTGGCATGATGTAAATGCTGCATTGAGCCATGTTATAAAGATCCATGGGTAGCATATTTTTATGGTTATAAGTTTCATTAAACACCAAGGATGGTGTTCTCCCAATGGGGAAGGGTTTGTAACAAACCCTGGTTGATTTTCCATGTAAATGAAAATAAGACGAAGGTCACAAGACACGTATTCCAAGTTGAATGTTGGGGAAAACACTTTAGTGTGCATTAATTGTGATTAATTAGTGGTTATGGAAATTGGAAAAGGCATTAGAAATGGAAAAGAGGCAATAAATGGAATTTATTTATGAAAATGAAGGAAAATAGGAGAAAAGGAAGGTGAAGAGGCACATATTTGCATGTTAAGGAAATTAGAGGAAAATGAAGAAAAATGAGAGATAAATGATAAAAAGACATCTAAGAATCAGTTTTTGGCCTTTTGAAAGTTTTGGGTTGAGATCTCCTTTGATTCTCTCATTCTATCATACTCTTGCACACTTAGATCATTCTTAGAGCATGGTTGGAGCACTCTAGCATTCACTTGGATTTGGATGAACAATTCAAGACAAAGCTTGTACAACTACAAGGACATGAAACTAGCCGTTGATTGAAGGAAATAATGCACATGTGAGATTTATCATGGTAATTTTTGGATGTATGTTATATGCATGTTATTCCTTGGTTATGTATTGTCATTGGCATGGAGATGTTCCTAGTTTGAAAATGGTTTTAGACTTGCTTTGTTATTTCCTATATAACCATGGGATTATGGGTTTTTCCACTTTTTTTTGTTGGTGCTCAAGTTCCCTATGGCTATGGGTTGGAAAAAACACTATGGAAGCCCTAAAATAACTTGGGTTAAGTTACTAGTTCTCGGATCTATAAGTTAGGACAAATGTTGTGGAGCCCATGGAGGTTTGATTTACTAGTCCCTAGAGGCATGGTTGGAACAAATGATTTGGAGCCCTGGAAGGTTGTGTGTTGAGTTACTATTTCATGGAGCCTTTGAAAAATTGGGTAGTGGCTAATCTGGTTGAGGTTTGTGGATTTTGAACCGTAGAGGTGGAATAACTATGGTTGGGGGTTGAGGTGTTTTGGCCTCTAGAAGCCCTCGTTTGTTTCATCTTGATCTATTCCATGAGATCAAACATTCATGCTTGGAATATGGTGCAGGGGTGACTGGCTAAAAGAGAGATTTGGTTCAGCCCAATCTATGGTTGGGTGGCATGTGGAATTCCCTAACTTGGTTGGAATTTTCATATGTTAGTAAGGGTTATTTTTCTATTGTGATTTAAGAGCACTTGTACTAGATATAATGTCAACATTATGATTGATATGACATGGCTTCTATGTTGACTATTTCATAGTTATAATATGTACGTTAAATATGGACCTTGCAATGTTTTGATAAGTATTTGAATGGTTAATGAATGCATGGCCTAAAAAGTGTTATTTCAGCTCGTTAGAGAGGGATTGGAGCCTTGTTGGTGATTATCATATGAGGATTGTCAATTTATGATCATATATGCATTCATGACCTGTAGCATACATGTTTTCCATATGTTTAACAAAATGATTGTTATGGATTAGGAAGTCTAGGTGAAGTTCTTACCTCAATTTTGAATGCTTGGCATTGTCGTCATGTTAATTATGAATCTAGAAAGTTATACACTGTGGTATATAGGATAGCCTAAAAATTTGGCTTAGATCTTAAGATTGCTAGCAATGAACCGAGGAGTTTAGGCCATAACTGCATGGAAGTAGGCTTGCGTGTGTAGTTGGGACCTATTAACTATAGTCTTGCCTTGTTGTGCATGCGGTTGGGGTGATAGGTTAGAGAAAAGGGTTCCAACTCAGGGATTGATCACCTGGGGTTGTTGTTTAGCTCTTAAGTGATCTAAATCCCTATAGGATGTTATTAAGTGCTCAACTTTTAGGTCCCACTTTCTTAACTAGAACTTGAAGGTCGATTCATGTCATACTCACACACATCTCACATTTTACCTAGCAAGATGTTGAATTTGGGTAAATGTGGGAGGAGGCTATTACAAGGTGGTATTAGAGCTTCTAGGTTCAAACACTTGAACTAGATGGGCTAGATGTAACTGTTATGCATACATTTTATTTGTTAATATGTTGCTATGCATGCATTGCGAAGGTTATTGTTATAGTTTGCATCATCATGATGACATTGGTGTGTTATGATCTTGATGTTAAGATGATTGATATGTTGTTTTCATTATATATATATATATATATGCTAATATATATATATCTATATAATATATATATATATATATATATATTATATATATAGATAGATAGATAGATAGATAGATAGATAGATAGATATATAGTGCTAATATGGATTGATTTTGAAAACGAGATAGCCTCCCTTGAACTTCAATATGGTATGACTTGATTATGTCTATATTTGGTTAATCTAACATGACATGTTTGCAAGAAGTAGAATATCAGAGATGACGAGAAAAATGGTGGATTACAGTTCATGTGACTCTCCTTATAGATCAAATTAGCATCAAGGAGATGTGTATTCTCCTAATATAGAAGATTTACTGAGAAGTCTGAAGGTAGAAATCAGAAGTTGCAAGGCAGATAATGACACAATAATTCATTAACAAGGAAGGATTTCCAGAGCTCAGGAAAAACAATCTGAGGTTAATACAGTGATCCTTCAGAGCTTCTTTGATTTTCAGAGCTTCTTTAATTTCCAATAATTAGTCATGGACAGTAGTAAAATACTAATGGGGCTTATGGTACTAGGTATCGATTGACTTACACGTTGGGCAAGGATGACACAATTAGAGGTGGAAAATGGTTGGATACACCTAATAGGAGAGGGAGTGCTTATGGGCTCTATTATAATTCTAGCTCAAAGAGACATCATGGCAATCACCGCTATCATCCTTATGGGAGGAGTGAAAAGTAGTACTTTCTAGATGATTATAAGAAATCTAAGCCTCCTACATTTGATGAAGAGATGAAGAAGCTAAAACATGTAGAAGCATGGTTGTTTGGGATGAAGAGGTTCTTCAAATTGCATGATTTAATAGAGAATTTGAAATCTAGGATAGCTATTTTCAGTCTCAAGGGAAAAGAGTATATCTATTAGAAAGATGTGAAGCCTGTTAGACGCATAAAGATAGAGGAGTTGAGCTAGCATTAGTTTAAAATAATTTTAAGGAAGGAGTACTTGTCTGAGGGATACTATGATGGAAAGGCTAAGGAGTTATATGATATTAAGATGGGGTCTATGACAGATGAATAATATAAGACTAGGTTTTTTGAAATATTGAGGTATGTGCCATATATTAAGGATGAGAAGGCAAAGATTCAAAGGGTCATCAATGTATTGCCTTTATCATTCAAAGATCAGATTGAGTATGATGAGCCTTGATCATTAGAGGAAGTCATTGGGAAGTTGAAGCATTGTTATGAGTAGTGTAAGTGTAATTTTGAGCCTAAGAAGGATTGGAAAGGTAATTATAAGACTAAAGGAAAGTGGGTTAAGAAACAAAAAATACCCTAGGAGTAGGTGACAAGGAGAATTTAGTTTTGTACTATAATTTCAATCTAGTTGAGAGGGGACAAGGGTCTCAACCTAAGGAGAAGAACAAATATGATGGGGGGAAGCCTTTGCAGTGTTGGACATGTGGTGGAGAATATCGTAGGAGATCTTCTCCACAATATTAGGGTGGAAAACCTCATATTTACAGTGCTCAAGAGGTAGAGATAGTTGGAGATGTTGGGAAGAGAATTCCTGAATTTTTTATAGTAATGGATAATAAGTAGGTTGATCATCAGACATCCATTATTGACACAGAAGGTAATATTTGTGATCAAGTTATTTCTATTTTGATTGAACATGGATTTAACTGTTGTTATATCAATCCTGACCTCGTGGATAATGTTGGGAAAAATATTGAGAGTGGGGGTGAATCAGTGTTTTCAAATCAATTACTTTTTACATTTGATATTCAGATTTCTATACGTGATTTTACTGAAAGGAACCCACGTGTGTACATGGTTGTTCTTAAGACAACCAACATATATCTAGTGAACTTATGATTTAGTTAACTCATAATATGTTGGCCTTCATCCAGTGCATTAGTAATTTATTAAACATTACCTAAACACTAACATGTCTTATAATAACAAAATAAACCATCACACATAAGAAAATAACATAACACCATGATTTAAGATGGAAACCTAATGCAAGAGGAAACCACCTGTTGTCCTTGTCTCTATCTTCTTTAAAAAATAAAAAAGATTTTTACAATCCTGTGCTAGTGTAGACTCATACTAGTATGTAAGCACCCACCTACAGAAGGCTACAACCTTTGTTTGTTCTCTAGCTCCTACTCGAAGGTAGCTCCTACACCCTAGTTCTTGTACTGGCGTAAACATGTACCAGTACATAGGAACCAACAATCTGAATGCTACAACCTTCACTCGTCCTCCAACTGCTACTGGAAGGGAGCTCTAGCCATCTGATCTAATCACTAGCTACTACGAGCAGGAAGCTTTGACTTCCTCACTGAAGGCTCCAACCCTCAGCAACATCCATGGACCCCATTTCATCAAATTTTCAGATTGGAACCACCTACTTGAACAAATTATAAATTTGACCACATTTCTTCTAATTTTCATACTGGACCCATTATCAACATTTAAGCTCATCATCAATAATCAAAATGTAACTCGTGACTGTAACATAGTCATCAATCTTTAGCACAAATGAATCAATCAATCATTAAAACATCTAACACAACTAAATCAATCAATCACTAAAACTTCTAACACAACTGAATCACTAATCATCAAATTCTGGTACAACTAAATCATTCACTCAAAACCTAATCAATCAACTCTTAATCAAAATTCAACTCATCAACTGGAACGATCAGATTACTGTAACCAATGCATAGAACTGAACGCAGAATATTACATCAACACACAGAATCAATTGCAGTCCTAATCATTCAAATGAAAAAATGCATACGCTACTTCACTTAAGGAAACTCACGTTGATATGCACTTTTTAGTAGAGAAACCCACGTACATAACTTAAAATACTAAAAACTAAACACTTGACTACTACATTTCTTAAAAGAACCCTGAACCATACTCAGATCTATTACAACATTATGATCAAATCACATAACTGTTTCTGATATTCAATTACAATCAGCAAGTAATCTTAACACTATTCATAACCACATTCAATTTCATCATTCAATCAGATCTACTTTAAACATTATCATTTAACCCAGATCATTCATGAGGACATCATTTACAAACAACACAGAAGTAGCAACACTGATAAGATTGATTAGTCATTTATGAACATCAACCCTTACTTGTATATGCTACTTTGTACAGGCCAACCACGTGTATACACACTTTTCTTAAGACCAACTAGCGTATAGATCTGCAAAATTTGACCTAAAATTTCAGAGCTCTTCATAACTTTAGAAAGACCCAAATCATAATATTTTAAGATAAAAACATGCGTTAGTACTACGATCTAGTCAATCCATGAGCATAACTTACAATGACAAGTCAGTTCAGGTCTCATGATCCAGATCTATCATTGTATTCATTAGTGCATAATTATTTCAGATCTATTGGATCTCATCCATCATCACACTCTCAGGTGCATACTTAGTTTAGATCAAGCAAAGCATCAAAAACCCATGACATGCATATTTTATTTTGATCTAACTCTTCATAATATTTCCATCACTTACACACTCAGTACTTTGATCTTCACATCCTTATATAGTTTTAGCCTTTTTCAATACCTCGAGTAAAAACCATAGTTATGTCGATGGTTTTCTTTGATGGGATCACTACTCTTTATCCTGTGCATTACTATGGCCCAATACCATGGAAAGAACCCCTGGTATTGAGAATACCATGGTACAAAAACCACACACTACTTTTCTTCACTGAACTCACATACATATGCAACTTGGCTTAACATAACCCGTGTATAGTTCTTGAACTTCCAAATTTATCATTCTTCTGAAATTATTCCTCTGAATTGTCATGCATTCTGTCACATTTGTATTCATTCTGGTATTCTGTTGTCTTCATTCTATCACTTTTGAACTGACCTGTGAATTTTTTTATAAGTGAGTTTCCATAAAGACAACACATGTATCATAATTCCAACAATCTCCCCCTTTGGACTTGATGGAAACCATTTGGTGTTTGATCACCACAACCTATAAATAATGTCAAGTCAAACATCAAGATACTATCCAAAAACACTCTTCAAACACCAAGATACTCTCCCCCTTTGACATTAAGGGAAAACGTCTGACCAATGGTAAATGAAGACTTCCATATTTGAATCGTTGAATATGAATACTGATCACGCTCCCCCTAAGTAAATGTTGAATTCTTTGATTAAGATCCCCTTGAGCACATGTCACAATCTTTGATCATGCTTCCCCTGAGCACATGCTGAAATCTCTAACAGATGTAAAATGAAGTACATGACCCTATGAATTAACTGAGTATGACCTTCCTATCACTAAGGATACATACATACATCAACCTCCCAACCAAGTGGGGATACATATTTGACTCAACCACTCAACCAAGTGGGATTACATATTTGACATGATCTCAAAATTCCATACATGACTAAATATGACAATTATTACACCATAGGTCTTTACATGACCTTTAAATCAAATGATATACATGACATTGATAACAAAGACCAAAGAGCTAAAAAATATCATGATAGTTATCAAAATCTATCATACACAATATATGACCTGCACCATAAGCATCTATCAATAATATCAAGAACAACAACCTTTATATGTCCATCATCAATTCAAAAGATAAGTCAATGTAGCTTTAATATCATCAACCTGTGACTAAGTATGTTTCATATAGATATCAACTCATCCTCTTGAGCTTATCAAGATCAACTTTCTCCTTTTCCTTATTAGAAAAAAATGTTTCGTGAATCAAATAAGTATACATCATCATCAAATCATCGTAGCAGGAACTACATGTTATTTTCACAACAATCCTCAATATATCAACCATGTATCATCACTAGAGAGTTTTTCAACATCCCACATATGATAAGAATCAACCATGATAATCAACATATGTGAGAACCAAACCTATCATCATAAAGTAAGAAGTCGTCATCATTATGTGACTAAATAAGCCATGTCTCCAAATAGCCATGTCTTCAAATAGCTATGTATTCATGAAACCTGCAATAACACCATTCTCTTGGCCAACCAACATTATTTAATAATATGTAATTTAAGTAATCATCCATGTATCGAACATAGAGATAACAATATGTATCTAGCTTCTCATCAATGTGAAAAGCAAACCATGAGCTCAAAATCATTTTTCAAACTTTCTTGATACCATGAATACCAACAATCCTCAAACAATATACCATGTGAGAGCCAAGAACTATAGGAATCCTCATTCATAACTGCACCATATGAAATTTATGCATGATGGCAGTCGCATAACAGGAATGAGTGACACTTCACATCATCAAATAATGAAGATGTGTACTCAAGTTGTGTTCTTCTCCTTGAAATTATGAAGATCACCATGTAAGGAAGCAACATAAGCATCATCACCATTGATAAGAACCATTATGTACCAAGGACTTCTAAAGAAAAAATAATACCAACAATGCATTTATTAGAAGCATAGCATATGCTCCCCCTGAACCTATTCCACCTATTCACTGTCAGATCTAACTATTCCATGTATCGGTAAGAATCACAAAGGAATTATCATCAACCAGATATACATCAAGTCATCAACAACTTATGAGGGTAAAAAACACTTGTAAACAACTTCCACAAACCGTAATCATCAACCATTAAAATAGAAAAGGCAATTGTTAATTTTCCAAACCATATCAGACCCTTTTTCTGAGTTTGTCCCACTACTTTTTCATCAAACCAACATATACGTGACTTGTCCTCATAAGATTTGTGTATGAAATGTGGAATACTTAAGTTTCATACTTTTAGTTTCCCCTAAGTCTGTTCTAAATGTACCTGATCCTAGAACTTTTGTTGAAACATCAGTTCCAAGAATATCATTACCATGATGGTTCCTCATCAGAGACTCCATTTTACTCTTGCATCTAGTCATGTGATGAGAAAATTCATCTTCGTGTTCGAATGAGTAGAGAGATACCACACCTTATCTGATCTTCCTTTTCTTTCTTTTTAGTGTATTCATCTTTTTCAAATTTTCTGATATCATTGTCCTTATTTGATTGCTTACCATATTGTCTACGGTGATCCATAGACTTGTTCTGCATTCTTTTGCTACATGTCCAAACTAGTTACAAGAATAAAATATTATATGTTTCATATTTCTTTTATAGAAATCAATGGCTTTGTGACCAAACATATTGCAAGAAAAACAATATCCCTTAAAGTACCTGGAAGCTAATTATCTTTCTGTGAGATGGTTATTAGCTTGAAACATTCTACTTCTGCACCTGGCTGCAACATGTCAAAAATTATGACATATATAACATTCAACATTATTGATCAGAGGAAATAATCGACTAAAAATTCTATAGTTAGGATTAAATGATTTTCTTTGAAGACTTTCTTTCCTTCGATGTTGATGGGGTTGTTTTCCTATCTCCTTGTTGAGAATTTTAGATGTTTCACTAGAATTCCTTGCCTTATCTTCTGAGCTAGATTTACCTTTCATATTTTCATGAAAGCTAAGACTAGATTTGATGGTAGGAGACCTTTGACAACTAAGAATATTATCCAAAATCTTAGTACTATCTTGAAATCACAAAAGTTTATCCTTTTCTTTTACCTCATCTTAATATTTCTTTTCCTTTTCTAGATACTGCTTCTTCATGATTTCCTCATCTTTTCTTCCTTCTTCCACTTGTTTTTTTAATTTGAGAATCTCATTTTCTTGTTCTTTAAATGCTTGAAGTAGTTCTTCATTCTGCTTTTTTGATTTTTCAAGATCTTCTTTTAGAGAGATGACCTCAACTTCAAGACCTTCATAGTAACTAGTTCTCTCTTTAAGTTTGTTGGTTGTTGTATCATTTTCATTCACTTGATTTCTCAATGATGTCAGTTCATCCTATAGCCTTTGACATTGATCTTCCTTTCCCTTGTACTGCTTCCTTATTTTCTTTCCTTTCTCCAACTAAGTTTTTAACCTGGTAACCTCTTCTTTGTGGGAACATTCTCTTTTATCAAATAGATATTGTTGATCTCTAATTTTATCTGTGGGCATTTTAACTTCTACCTCTATAAGCTTTCTTTCATTTTCACCCATAAGAGAAAATTTAGTTGTTTCATTGTCACATTCATTATCTTCAATATTGCATGAACATTGAAAGGTATCACCATAGGAACAAAAATTAGTACCTGATAATTCTTTTGTTTATTCATCTTCATTCTAAGGTGATTCTGAATCCGAATATTTTCTTCCATCTAATAGCCAATCATCTCTAAAAATGCCACTGTTTCTTTAATATGTCTTCTTCTTTTGAGTTTCTTTCTTCTTTTGCTTCTTTCCTATTATCTGGACATATCTCCTTCAAGTGATCAATCTTCTTCCAAAGGACATGCTCTCATACCAATTGTTGGGAAAAAATACTAAGAGGGAGCATGAATCCATGTTTTCAAACCAATTACTTTTTTCATATCATATTCATATTTCTATACGTGACTTTACTAAAACGAACTCACATGTCTACGCGTCTATTCTTAAGACAACCAGTGTATATCTAGTGAACTTATGATTCAGTTAATTAATCATATGTTGGTATTCAGCCAATGCATCAGTACTTTATTAAACATTAGATAAACAGTAACCATGTGATGTAATAACAAAATAAACCATCACACATAAGAAACACACATGAACACCAGTATTTAAGGTGGAAACACAATGTGGAGAAACCACCTACTACTGTCATCTCTGTCTTCTTTAATAAATAAAGATATTTTTACAATCTTGTACTAGTGAAGACACATACCAGTACATAGGCACCCACCTACAGAAGGCTAAATTTTTTTTTTTTCCTCTAGCTCCTACTAGAAGGGAGTTCCTACACCATGGTTCTTGTACTGGTGTAAAATTGTACCATTACACAGGTACCAACTTGCTGAAGGCTACAACCTTCACTCATTCTCCAGCTGCTACTAGAAGGGAGCTCTGACCCCCTAATCTAATCACTAGCTACTACTAGAAATAAGCTTCAACTTCCTTGCTGAAGGCTCCAACCCTCAGCAACATCCATGGACCACTTTTCATCAAATTTTTAGACTGGATCCACCTAGTTCAACACATTATAACTTGTAGGCCACGTTTCATCCAATTTTCAGACTGGACCCATTATCAACATTTAAGCTCATCATCAATAATCAAACTGTAACTCATCACTATAACACAGTCATCAAACTCTAGCACAATTGAATCAATCAATCATTGAAACCTATGACACAACTGAGTCAATCAATCATTGAAACTTCTGACACAATTGAATATCCAATCATCAATTTCTAATACAACGGAATCATTCACTCGAAACCCAATCAACTGACACTTAATCAAAATTCAACTAATCAACTGGAGTAGTCAAATAAATGTAACCAGTGCACATAATTGAACCCAGAATACTGCATCAACACACAAAATCAACTACAGTCCTGATCATTCAAAAGCCAAAATGCATACGCTAATTCACTTAAGGAAACCCATGTGCATATGCACTTTTTAGTAGAGAAACCAGCATACAGATCTTAAAATACGGAAAACTGAAAAAATTGACTACTACATTTCTGGAAAGAACCCTTAACCATACTCAGATCTACTACAAAATTCTGAACCAATCACATAATTGTTTCTGATATTCAATTACAATCACCAAGTAATATTAACACTATGCATAACCACATTTAATTTCATCATTCAATCAGATCTACTTTAGACATTATCATTTAAACCAGATCAGTCATGAGGACATCATTGACAGACAACAGAGAAGTAGCAGCACTGATCAAATTGATTAGTCATTTGTGAAAAACAACCCTTACTTTCTATATGCTACTTTGTAGAGGTCAACCTACATGTACACACACTTTTCCCGAGACCAACCAATGTATAGATTTGCAAATTTTGACTTAAAATTTCACAGTTATTCAAAACTTTAGAAGGATCCAAATCATAATATTCTGAGATAAAACATGCGTCTGATGAGCCCCATAAATGGGTAATTATATGGGCTCATTTTACCTCCTAACATAGCTTAATCCACCATTCTCATTAGCTTATTTCATGTTTTTTATTATATTTATGCTAATAGAGTGAGTTGGGTTAGTCATTATGCCATGAAGTCTAATGTCTGCTTTATGCAGATTTTTGGTCAATTTTAAGACAAAGTCAAAGGTTTAATGATAATTTGGCAGCCAATATTCGAGGGAAACAAGTAAGAGGACTTTTAGGAGGGTTTCCCCCTCATTTATGACTCCCTACTTCAAATCCTCCTTCAGAAGGCTTGGATTACAAGCAACCACATCAATGCATCAAAGGGGTAGCTGAGCAAGTGAATAATAACTGTTGTCTATCTCAAGTGTTGGGAGCCAAGCCTCCCTGATTTTAGGAGAGCTATTGGGAGCTCCAATTGCATAAATAGAGATTCCTAGGGCCTCATTATGTTGTTGGATGTTAGTCAACTTTTTGCACTTTTGTTGCAGCTTTTGCTCAGCTCATTTCGAGCTTACTTTTGTGGACATTCTTATGTAGTGTGACTATTATTTTGATAATGAGGATGAAATCTTTTCTAAACCAACACTAAGTTATTCTAGAGGATTGAAGCTCTTGGGTTAGGGCCCAATGCATGCTGCCCATCACGTTTTTTTTTGTATTTATATATTTTGTTGCAGTTCATGAATTAGTTGTTGTTAGATAGATTTCTTCCTTAGTAAAATAGGTTGCTTTTTGGTGATTTACATACCTATTTCGATTTAAATTTGCTTAAGTAGGTTAAATAGTGCTAAGAGAAAGATAAAAAATGGCCACCAATAGAGCCTTGACCTCCTTTCTTCCCTTTGGTACCATGAGGTGAGGTTAAGACCCTCTTGCTACCACCAAAAACACATTTGCCTTCTCCATGCAATTTCTAGTGTTATAGTTTGATTTAGAGGTTAATGCTTTGCTTCAGATCCATTTTTCCATACTCATTTCTATTTTGAAATAAATCTCCATTCATGATTTCCTTTCCATATAGCATTGTTCAACATTCTATTTTCCTAGATCAAAGTTTAGGTTAACATGAGATACAGTTCTGTTTTTTTGTGCAGCTAGTTTCTTTGCTTGCTCAGTTTCAGTGTTTGATTTGAGGCTCTCTTGTAGTACATCTCTGCTCATAATAAGTCAACAAATCAGCCACCACCATCTCTCTTTGCCACATGTTCCATAGGTCATTCACAGCCCCTTATAAATCTGCCCTAATTTTCTGTACTTTTCTCATAAAATTTCCTCCCTTTCCTTGAACAAATCCAACCATCTCTCTCTTTCCTAATCCTCCCTGATGAATCTCAGACACCTTAACACATCCTTCTATCCCTTATCTACTCTTTTCAACCATTTTCTTCCCTTCAAAACCTCTAAAACAGCTCTCGGCATCCTCCTGTAGATCCTCCTATAGATCCACTGCAACATCCTATAGAAATTCCTGTAGGTGACTTTTTGAAGTCAGATTCTAGCGAAAGCCTCTAGAAGGTTACCAGAAGCCTCCTTGGACCCCTCCATACCTTCCTACACCTCTACAGGCTCCAAATTTTCCCTCCATCGCCACCTAATCACTGCCACCTCCACAAATAAATAAATTACATACATGACAATTTCACATAAAATTCCAAAAAAATATGTTTTTTTTCTCATTTCCTTCTAGAAATAGCTTGAATAGATGTAGTTTACTTCCTTAGCAAGTAATGGCATTCATTTAATTTGTTTTCATCTCTCTTTCTACAAAATTAGGGTTAGTTGGTAAATTAGGGTTTGCTAGGTTGTGTTTTACATTCAGTCTTCTTTCTCTTTCTGCAAGTAGAATAGCAGTTGTAGAGTAAAATTTGCTTGTTTTCATCACATTTAAAGCTTCTTTTGGAATCCATAGAAGCTGGCTTGAGCTCCTAGTGATCTTGCGCCAGCTGAGCAAGTGATAGCCTACAGTAAGAGCCAATAGTTGTGCATACAACACCATCGCTTCCAAGTTTGTTACGAACTACCGGGTTGATAAAAGTAAAATAGGAAGCCCCAGGAGTTGCAACATTATTTCTACAATATTGGTGCTCACCACTTTTTGGCACCGTTGTCGGGGAAGTGTCAGAATATTTTGTGACTACTGCTTTTCTTCTATTTTCTACTGCAACATTATGCTAAGTAGTTCATTTCAGCAAACATAGAGTAGTTGTTTCTTTCAATTTCTGCATTTCCTTGCTTTCATTTCAATTCTGCAATTTTCATTTCATCAAAAGTAGATTATCCCTTTCAATTCTGCAATTTTCATTTAAGCAAAAGTAGATTGGTACTTTCAATTCTGCAGTTTTCGTTCAAGGTTATTCATCTCCTTGCTTTCATTTCAATTCTACAATTTCCTTTCAATAAGTTCATTTTAGTAGTTGAAATTTGTTTGTTCAATCAATTTTAGTTTTGCAGGTACAAGCAGAAAAAAAAAAAAAAAAACAAAAACAAAAATCAGCCAAAAAGAGATTTCCTTTCATGCCTCGTAGGAATAGAGATAATTCAAGGAAATTCCTACCGAACACCCCCACAACATCAAAAAGCCACCCTTCTCTCTTCTTCGGTGGCAGTGATCTAGAAGAACCTTTAGGGGAACAACCAGAGATATTTGGAGAACCTATAGGAGAAGAAGAAGAAGAAAACATCCCTCTTATGACAATGGCTGAAAACAGAAATGCTAGGGGGAATGGAGAAAGAGTAAAGGGTACCTTTCCCATCCGAGAGACCAATGGGGACACTAAAATGAAGAACATAAGCCCTTCAGCCCTACCTCACTTCCATGGATTGACTATAAGAGATCCTGACACCTTCCCATTTGAGTTTGTTATTATTTGTCGAACCTATGACTATGCAGAAGATAAGTAGAAGTTGAAACTATTTCCTTCTACCCTCAAGGATGCAACATTGTGCTAGTTCATGGGGTTACCTGGCAATAGCATCAAAACTTGGGCTCTGATGTAGCGAGCCTTTAATAACAAATATTGAGACTATTTTAGGTCAAAAAATACCAAGGAAGAAATATTTTGAATGACCATGGGAAGTGATGAATCTTTGGAAGATTTTGAAGGCAGGTTCCAGCTCAGTTATAAAAGGGCCAGGTGCACACTTGACCCTGAATCTCTGAAGTTGGTCTTGCTCAGGGGAATTCTGGAAGACCTTCTAGACACCCTCCATTTACTGGTTGGGGGAGACATCTACCAACTACCTTATGAGGACATAGAGACTGTTTTTTAGAAACCATTCTAGGGCAGCCAGAAAGAGAGGTAGGGGTAGTCAACCCATAGCTAGTACCTCCTCATCTAGTTCATCCCTCAAAGGTGAACTTGGAAACATGCTGGAAGAATTCAAGAGTGAGATGTTGTAGAATCTTGCCATGCAAATGGATACCTTGCATATCAAAAGGAAATAAGAGGAAGCAGAGAGGGCTTTGGCCATGTTTTGTCCTAGGTGCAAAAGAAGGCATCCTAGGAATGAATGTCCATTTAACTCTATAGAGGTTTGTTTAGTCTATGAAGAATATAATTCTACAGATAGTGCCCTTCCTTGCCCAGACTTAAAGAAGTATATCAAGGGGTTGAAGGAGCCACTAAACGACTCTATTTCATGAACCAAAGGAGGCCACATGGACCTAGACCATACCAACAGGGAATGCAAGGGAATTCTCAGGCATACTACAACCCCAATCAAGCCACTTCCATGCCTTCTTGGGGTCCCCCTACTCATCCTTCTTGGTCCACACCTCCTCCTTGGTCATATCCATCTCAATATCATGCCCAACCAACCGCTCATTCATTTCACTCCTATGCTCAGCCACAACCTTAGTGGAATGCATCTCATCAGGGATGGAGGCCCCAGTACAACTCTCCTCTCGCTCTTTTGCCTCCACCACCTTCTCAACCACAACCATTTCCTATTGCTCCACCAAGGCAACCTCAAATGCTTGCTCAACCGATCCCAAACCCGAACAACAGACAGGGTCAACAAGTATATAGTGGGTAACCATCAAGCCCAACCTATTCTGTGGAGATTCAGTAGATTAACCTATCATCTGGGAAGGTCCTACTAGATAGCCAGCCTCCTGCTCAGGAGGTTGAGGAAGATAAAGAGGGAAGTGAACCAAAAGAAAATCCACCCTTTCCTAAGAGACTATCTAGGACAACACAGCCCACCCCCGAAGAAACTTAACTTCTAAGAGAATTGAAACAATTATGTGTAAAGATACCACTTCTCCAAGCCATAAAGGATGTGCCCATATACAATAAGATGATCAAAGAGAAGTGCTTTAGGCATCTAGGTAGGTGCAAGAGAGATGCCCCAACCATTAATGTCATAGGAGAACTGTCCGACCTAATGTTGGGGCAGGTAATCTATCAAAATATTTAGACCCTGGAAGCCTAGTAGCTGATTTCCACATCAATGGCACCATGATCCCACATACCTTGATTGATTTGGGATCTACCATTAATGTGATGACCAAGTACACCATGCTCAAGCTCAAACTCTAGGGCTCCTTGAGAAATACCATGACAGTATTGTAGCTAGCAGACTGCTCCACTATGACCCCTAACGAGATTGTGGAGGATGTGATGGTCTCCATTGATTCTTGGGACTACCCTACTGATTTCTTGGTTCTCCAGCTAAAAGAAAAACTCACTAGGTATCCTCTCATCCTGGGAAGAACCTAGTTGGCTACTGCAGATGCCTACATCATTTGTTGAGCTGGGAACATGACAATTAAGAATGGGTATATGTCCCAACAACTAATCCTATACCCTCCTACCAAACCCTTGGTAGAACATGATCTACCTCTCTGGTTGGAGGAGGAGGATGAGGATGAAGTATATTTTACACAACTGTGTGCAGTAGAAACTATCACAGGGGGGAAACCCCAAAATGAGGATGATATCATTGGATTTAGAATCCACCCCCTAGTATGTTGCCATTAGAATATCTAGTGAAAGAAACCCAAGACAACCCCCTATCTGATCTCTGTGTGGCTGATCTAACCTCTCTCTGCATTAAGAATATAGTGTTCGGCCCAGAAAGAACCTTAAAAATCAACTCATCCCTATCCACCTCCCAAGAGAAGCAACTGTGTATCTTATTGAGAAAACATTTAGACGCCTTCATATGGAGCTATAAGGAGATGAAGGGAGTGCACCCTTCAGTTTGTACTCATCACATTTACCTTAAGGAAGATTGCAAACCAATCAGGCAACCTCAAAGGAGGATGAATCCAGCCCTTAAAGACATTGTCAAGGAAGAATTGTAAAAATTACTGGATGCAGGATTCATCTAGCCCATCTCTAACAGTGAATGGGTCTCTCCTTTGGTGCTAGTGCCAAAGAAAAATGGTAAGTGGAGGATCTGTGTCGATTATCAGGAACTGAACAAGGCCACTAAAAAGGACTATTTTCCTTTTCCTTTCATAGATCAAGTGTTAGATGGTCTGGCGGGGAAAAAGTTTTTCTCCTTCCTAGATGGATTTAGCAGCAACAATTAGATTCAAATCAGCCTAGAAGACCAAGATAAGACCACCTTCACTTGTCCTTGGGGTACCTTTGTATATCAAGTCCTTCCTTTTGGTTTGTGCAATGTTGCCGCCACTTTCCAGAGAGCATTGTTGAGTATATTTTTTGAACTGGTTCATGATGCAGTGGAAATATATATGGATGATTTTACTCCTTATGGTTCTAAATTCCAGGAAGCTTTATCTAACCTGGGAAAAGTTTTGGACAAGTGTATTGAAATGAACCTGTCCATCAGTCTAGAAAAATGTGAATTCTTGATGAATGAAGGGACTGTGCTAGGTCATGAAATATCTCAACAAGGATTGCAGGTGGACCCCAACAAAATTGCCAACATCCAAATGGTCCCACCTCCTAAAAATGTAAGAGATGTCCAAAGTTTCCTAGGCTTAGCAAGATATTACAGAAGATTCATTAAGGATTTTAGTAAGTTAGTCTCTCTATTGTTTGGTCTTTTGGGAAAAGATATCGAGTTCATATGGACTGAAACCTGTCAAGAAGCTCTAGATACCTTCAAAAGTAAACTTGTGACTGCCCCAATTTTGAGAGGCCTATACTGGGCCCTACCTTTCCACATTCACACAAATTCCTTGAACAAAGAAATAGGCGCAACCTTAGGGCAAGTTGGTGAAAAGCTACCTTATGCCATATACTTTATAAGTAAAAATTTGTCAAAGGTAGAGTTAAACTACATGGTAACCGAGAAAGAACTCCTAGCTGTAGCACATTCCTTGAATAAATTCAACATTACATCACGGGCTATCAAACTTTTGTAGACACTAATCATGCTGCAATTAGGTATTTAATGAACAAACTAGATGTAAATGCTCGCATTATTAGATGGTTGCTTTTATTGCAGCAATTTTATTTAACCATTGTTGATAAGCCTGGTAAGGAAAATGTTGTTGTTGACTTTTTGTCTAGAATAAATCTACCTGTAGGTGAGGAAGGAATGGTGGATGATCAAATTCCAGATGAACACCTATTTGCTATCTCGGTACTCTCTCCGTGGTTTGTTGATATAACAAATTACTTGGTTTTAGCACAGTTCCCACCACACTTGTCCTCAAAAGAGAAGAGAAAGATCATGAGGAAAAGCACCTTTTTCACTTGGATTTGGAACAATATCTTCAAACTCAGCCCAGATCAGATCTTGAGAAGATGTGTCAGGGAGGAGGAAGTTTTTGACATTCTCCTAACCTGTCATGACGGGCCTTGTGGAGGCCATTTTGCAGAAAAAAGGACTGCCTTCACAATCCTGCAAGCAGGTTAATATTGGCCCACTCTTCATCAAGATGTGAAGAGATGTACCAGCCAATGTGATCGGTGCCAAAGGATGGGGAAACCTACTCCAAAGGATGAGATGCCCATGCAACCTCAAGTGACTTTTGAGCCATTTAAGAAGTGGGGCATGGACTTTGTGGATCCTATCAACCCTCCTTCAAAACAAAGGCAATACATGATTATGTGCACTGATTACCCGATAAAATGGGCAGAGACAAAAGCAATCAAGGAAACAACAGAGGAAAAAGTAGCTGAATTTTTAAGACAAAACATCTTCTATAAGTCTGGGTACCCAAGAGAACTGGTTACAGATCAAGGAAGTCAGTTCACTCCCAATTTGATTGAAGACCTACTCACACATCATAAATTCAAGCACAATACTTCCACCCCTTACCATCCACAAGCCAATGGGTAGGTGGAAATTACCAAGAGAGCTTTCGAAGGAATTCTGACCAAGGTAGTGAGCAACAGCAAAAAAGATTGGGCAGATAGATTGGTTGAGGCCACCTGGGCCTACAAAACAACATGGAAGACCACCACTGAGTTCACATCCTATGAACTGGTCTATGAGAAGAAGGCTTTGTTGTCAATAGAATTTGAATACAATACACTAAGGATGGCAGCTCAGCTGGACCTAGAACTTAGCCATGCATAAAGGGAAAGGTTATTCCAGCTCAATGGATTGGATGAGCAAACATTGTAAGCCCTTCTCCAAACAGAGGTAGTCCAGCCTCAAAGGAAGATATGGCACGGCAAAAATATTAAGGATAAGCAATTCTAAGAAGGAGATTGGGTGCTGCTCTATGACTCAAGGTATAAATAGTTCAAAGGCAAGCTGAGGATAAGATGGCTAGGACCCTACACTATAGAAAAATGCAATTAAAATGGTTTAGTTTTGATCAGAACCATTGATGAGGAAGCCATCCCCATGGTTGTTAATGGACATAGGTTGAAAATTTATAAGAAGCCCCTCTCCAAGCAAGAGTTCATTGAAGATTTGAAAAAGACAGTGTTGGTAATGGAGCAGGTCTCAGCCTCCACTTGACCCACTCACTGAGAAAAAAAGAAAAAATAATAAGGACTCAAGTGAAAACCTCTATGAGGTGCTTGAGTCCCATCATTGGGTTGAAAACCTCTTTTGAGGCGGTCCAGTAATGACAAGAACAAAAAAAGAGAGAGAGAGTAAGATCCCTGGGTGAAAACCTCCCTTGGAGGCACCTAAGGTACGCAAGTAGGGTGAAAACCTCCTAGAGGCGCCCTAGTTATCTTTTCAAAAAAAAAAAAAAAGAAGAAAGGAAAAGAAAATTGACTTTAAAATGCATTGTAGGTTATAGGTGGACCACAGGAAGCAAGAGGAAATGCCACAAAGCCTATTACTCATCCTCTATCCTCTTCTTCATCATTTCTAACCTTTTTTTCCACCTCTCTGTCTTTTTTCTAAAGACTGTGTATCCTATAGGAGGCCCCGTGTATTCTACAGGAGGCTCCTGTAGAAATTACAGAGAGTTTGAAATAGTTTTTAAAAACAGTTTAAGGAGCTGGGGATTTTCATAGAGAGCATGTAGTCCATCCTACATCTATCCACCATCCTAACCATCCATCCCACACCTGCACCACCTCATTTCCATTGATTTATTTCCTTCCTACAACAAAAACACAAAAACCAGTTAAAAAAAAAATGAAATAAAAAGAACAAAACCTCCACAACTCACCTACAGCTTACCAAATACCTCTCCATTTCCATCAGTATCTTTAGTAGCATCTTCATAGCTCCCAACACAAGAATCAACTAAAACAATTTAGAGGTAGAAGCAGCTACAGGAGCTCCTGTAGGATTTCTTGTAGCAGCTGATCCCCTTAAAATCAAGCTCTAGCAGCAAAATAGGTGCAGCCACAGGAATGCAGAGGATGTCCGAAGCAATATCCAGATATAGGAAACTGGTACAAAAAAAAACCACATATCAAGAAGCAAAGAGCATATAAGAGAAGGGATACAGGCATGCAGCACTGAAATCTGAGCATGCAACAACAACAGAACCATGCAGCAACGTAAGACGAACATTTGAGCTGCAGGTAAATGACTAACCCTCTCCTCTATTGCATCTGTATAATTCAAAATTTGCATGAATGAATGAGACGGTTATCCAGTTCGACTACACTCATCCGAAGATCCCACACATGTGTGCCTAGTCAACTCATAGAAAATCCAAAAAGACAAGTAGTGGTGGGTGTATAAACTCCAATGCAAATGATGGGAAGTGATTGTGGGAAGAATTCATGAGGAGTCATGATGACACATCGTTGGGGACCAATGCTCTGAATAATGGCAACATAACCTTTTTTCCACCTAACATCATCACCGAAAATATCTAGAGTAAACATAAGTACTCCTCAAACTTATTCACCAGCTTTGTTTTCATTTTATCATCGTCCCCGCAACTGCAGTAAGCTCGATACCACCTCCATAGGCTCGATACCATCATTCTATATCGTTTTCATCCTTCCTCCTCTTATCAACATTCTACAAAAGCATTATTAGATTCTACAGGAGCAGTAACAGGTTCTACAAGAGAACCTACAACCATTTCTACATGAGGGGCAGTAAGCAATTTTACAAAAGAGAACATGAGGTTTTCGCTCAAATTCAGACCTGAAGAGGTAGGTTCTGCATAAAACCACCTTGGATATTCATATGTACAAGGAATGATGCAATTTTAAGGACAAATTAAGCCTGAAAAGAAGAGGAATTGCATTAAATAATCTTGCCTATTTCTTAAAAAAAACACTGTTTTTTCTTTGTTTCCTGTTTCTACAAAAATTGTTGTCTCCTTCTCCACCTTGGTTGTTCCAAAATATTATAAGCATAAAGACAGGGGGATTCATGAGGAACAAACCCATAAATTCAGTTAGGCTCCATGAACATCCAGAGGCAGCAACCATTTTTACCAGAGCCAATTGGATGCCATTTTTTGAAAAATTTAGAGGGTAAGATGAAGAAGTGACTCAGGAGTTTTCCCTTTCCTTATTTCCCCACTCAAAGACCCATGCCACTACTACTTTCAAAGGTCTCACCATGGAAATCACCACAAAATTTATCAGTAGGGTTACTAGTCTTCCACTTGGACTACCTTGGAGCAAAGATGAGAAGCCATTGGGTCAAGTTGCCAAGAAATCTTTCTTCCAAACAAATGAGCATCCTGTAGAGGACAAAAATGGCATCAGAAGAACAAGCATACCTTACCCTTGGGATGAGGTCAGTTACCAAATTATCAAGTACATTTCCTGGGAAGGGAGGTATAACATAGTTTATGGTTACCATTTTAAACTTCTGCATGAGTTGAGATATGGCATGGATATTCCCACACCCCAAAAACTCAACATTCCTATTTTCTCCTACAGTCCCTTATAGACTCCAACATTAAATTGAAGGCAGGAGGTCCAGAACAATTGGCTCACCATGGACTAATTAAACTGCTGGTGGAAGAAGCCCTCCACAACTTCACAATCCTCATAGCCTGGGAGATCTTCAGAAATACGACAGGAGAAGATAATATAAAAACCCTCACATATGACCTCAGTCCTTCTGAAAGTGAGGGGGGAGAACAAAAAGGGGAAGATGAGGATGAAACCAAAACAGAGAAGGAAGAACCTAAAATAGGGAAGGAAGAGACTAAAACAGAGGAGAAAAAGACCAAAGCAGAGAAGAAGGAAACTAGGACATAAGAGAAAGTGACTAAAACAGAAAAGAAAAAGACTAAACCAGAGAAGAAAAAGACTAAAGAAGAGAAGGCAGAAAATAAACAAGATGAGAAGGATGTTGGGTTGTGTTATATTCTTTCCACAACTAGCCCACATAGTTAACCAACAGTTAGAGGGGGGCAGGTCATAGGCGGATTGAGGGGTACCTATAACGCCACTTTATGGGGTCCGAGGTAGCGCCCTGGAAAATTTTGGCTTTGGATCCTATGTTAGGATGGGCGGACCCACCTATGGTTTTGTGCATGATTTTCACACATGTTTTTGGACGCGATGGTTTTCGGTCCATGGTATTGGATGCTTCGAAATGCATAAATATGTATTATAACATTGAAAGGAACATAATGAAAAATCAAGCTGGTAGTCCTGGTTTTGGGATCCAAGGGAAAATCTCTGTGTATATATGTTTTATGTGTTATGCTCTTGCATTGTTTATTTTCTGTGTTTTAAAATTCGTATGCAGGTAATTTTTGTATGGGGTTAAAAACTACAAAGGAAACCAAAATAGAGCTAGAGGAAACAAAGCTAGCAAAGGCTGAAAAGTTAAAAGAAGAGGAAAAAGGGGAAAGAAGATAGAAGTGTCTCTTGAGACACTATAAAGGGAAGCAACAGTTGTTCTTGTTGCCCTTAGCACCCCAGTTAAACCCAAACAAAAGAGGAAAAGGCAACCATCAATGTATTTCAAGGCTCGAAAAAGCACAAGAATAAAAATAGGGAAGTCACAACCATCCTCAAAAGAGCCTATCATAATTGAAGATTCCCTTACTGTCAAAAGGGAAGAATATCCATCCAAAACCCTCATTACTTATGAAAGAGGAAGTCCTAGATCTTCCACTTGGAATGAAAGAATAAAACTACAGGACTCAAAAACAGTCCTACAGGAGGCATAGACTGCTCTATAGGAGACCCTAACAAGGCTACAAGAGACTAAGAAACTTGAGAAAAGGGCAGAAGAGAAGACTAAGGGGAAGGATGAAACAAAAGAGATTCAAGAACCTGACCCCTAGCCTAGTTTTCGCTCTTATTACAATCTCCTTGAGGGGGGAAATCATCCCACAGAAGATTGCAGTCCCACTTTTCTTTGAGCTGGAGAAAGAAAGAGTAAGAAGCCATAGATGGATGCAAATTGTTAAGTCAAAAGGGGTGGAAGACATTGGCCACATGGAGAGAAAGCTTAGAGAAATGGGTCAGGAGTTGAGCACTGTAAGACATATAAAAGCAATCAAAAGATCTCACTTAAAAGTAGAAAATGAAATGTTAAGAAAACAACTACAAGAAAAGGACACACAATTGGCATGCATGGCCAACTAGTCTATGGAGGCACTACAATGTAGAACACTAGCAAAATCATATCAAGTATACCTCAAAGCCAAGTGGCTAAAGTTTCAGATCAAGACCTTGGCACAGAGAGGCACCATGCCTTTTTGGTATTATAGACAATTCATGGACCTATGTGACCACATTTCACCAGAAGACAAAGCAAAGATAGCAGATTTCTATTTGCATAACATGGCCCTAACTGATATGAACCTATGGGACCCTAATTCTACATTAGGGGACTTGCAGCTGATGGCCATGGCATCATGGATAAGTCATGAGGAGAAAAGGGCAATAGAAATCAAGAAGTTGATGGCAAAAGAAAAAAATGAACCCCTCATGATTAGAGCAGAGCCATCAGACCCTATGGCTCTCATTAGCACCAATCATCTACTGACACATGATCCTAAAAGTGTGCCTAAGTATATCAATGATTAGGCCTAGGCTATTGCACATTTTGAGGACATGGAAAGATTACTTGGAGATGACTACATTCATGCTTGTATGAAGAGGTGGAATACACTACCACACAGCTTGCAAATAAGGGAGTATCACTCCCCAACTAGGATGAAAGAAGAATTAAGGAGAGTTCCGCTCTACAAGTGTTGGAAATAATACTGAGAGCGGGGGGGGTGAATCAGTATTATTACATTAATAAAACTTTTCCATTTCCAAACTCTGATTCATATATGCTACTTTCACAACTTCTTATGAATAAGTTAATTGATCTTCAATGAGTGCATTAGAACATTATCAACCATGTTATCAGTTAACAGATGCAGTAACATAGAATAGATCATC
>APFE031390202.1:0-14633 GCA_000404065.3 Pinus taeda | reverse complement strand
AACACATAAAGCCACATGAATCCCAAATAGTGCTGCAAAACCCTGGTCTTTCCTTTGCCAAAAATGCAGATAAGATATGTACAATACAATGTCAAGCTATTCCCAAGAGTCCAACCTCTCCAACCTCTGAAAATGATTGAGAAATTACATCATATAGACCATCCTAACTCCTTTCCTTGCCTCTAGGGGTCGAGCTCATCATTCTAGGAGCTGTTTAAACTAATTCTAAACAAGGAACTGAAATTTAGGTAGTCAAACAACTTACCCCTATATGCTAGGAAACTAATTCATTCATTTAATTTTCACCTTTTAGTGAATGAATCCTCTAGAACAAGTAAAAATGTGCCAAAATTACATCATACACATCAAACTACATCAAGCTAGGTCAAACATCACATCAAGAGGTGAAACTAGTCATAAGTGGCCGAAATTCTGAGCTGGAAGGTGAAAATTTGACCAAAAAACCCTGTGCGTCGCGCGCCTGAGCCCTGTGCGCCACGTGCCTTTCCACCTGCTTTTGGGGCACTTCCTAACATCCAAATTGAGCTCCACTTGTCTTGTTGGAAAGACCGGGATGTCTACTTTCCAACCCAAGTGGAATTTTCCAATTTGGTCTCCATTTGACCCTCAAAAAGTGGATTCTCCCAGAAGTACTTCCTGCTGATGCAAAAAGTGGCAGAAAGGTGATTTTCATGATGTTTTTTGAGCTTTTGATCACCCAAAACTTGATGAAATGTCTTGGTAATTTCTGAGCATGTGTATTTCATCATAAAAAATCCAAAAATGTAAGCCACCTGTGATTTGGACCTCCCCATATTATGGGTCACGCGCTGAGTGCGATGCATAGAGCCCAAAAACCTATTTCGTAAGCCAAAAAATTTGAAACGACAAAATTTTCTCCAAATTTTCCCAAAATTGGAGTGAAGACTCTCCATCATGTATCATGATCAACTAATGAAGCCTCGACCAAAACTCGAAGCGGATCAGGCCTTTTGCGTTGTTTTTGCGCTTTGCTCAAACGCCTCTTGAGGATCTTCATTCTTGCTTTGCAAACATGCATGCGAGCCCAATAGTGAGTCTTCATGTGGCGAAGCATGTCCTTGTCCCTGTTTTCCTTCGCCAACAACTTTTACAAGTGAGTGTTCACCCGGATTAGCATTTATTCTCGATCAATCGGTGTCATCTCATTTAGGCTTCTTTGGGCAGCCTACCTGTCTTCACGAATGTTTTTCCACTTTTATGAGGCCTCCGAGGTGCATTTTCTTCCGTGGGTGATTCGCTTTGGGTTTCCACCTCATAGTCAGATGAATGATCAGATGACATGATTGATGCTATGAAAATTGTCTTGGAGAAGTGAATGCTGGTCACAAAACTATGCTGGACTGCTGTTGTGATATGATTGAAATCTGCCTACCAAGGGAACAAATGCAACAAGGGACTGTTAGGAAGGGGAAAATATGAAGGGATTAGGTGATATTAGGATATATTTTTTTTAGGGAAATGTAGGAGGTTTTGGGAGGTTCATATAAGTTAGGGTTTGGGGTTTGTGCATTTGGCAATGGGTGGAAGGGAATTGGGGATAGGGGTTTAGTAAGTTTAGGGGATAGGGAACAATAACATTCAAGGGGAAATGGTATATGGGAGATGGGCATGATGGAAAAGGGGATAATGTGATGGAGGGGGAGCCTTGGTAACAAAACGATGAATGTGAAACCCTTAACAGCAGCTGGCTTGAGGATTTCTAGAGGTAGGGTTTAGATGTTTTGTAGTAGAAGGGAGGGATTAGGATTTTGAGGAAGGATAGTGTAGGGTTTTTATGAGGAATTATTGGAAAAATATTGGTGAAAATAGGGGATGGGAAACAAAGGGAAAAGGAAAACCTTGGCAACAATGATTTTTGAAAACCCTACAGCAAAGTTGGCACTTAAATCCTTATAGAAAATTTATGAACAAGGAGGGTTTTTACACTTGGTTTTTCATGGCAAATATAGCATAATTCTTTTACATAAACCATCCAAAAACCAAGAAAAAGCCGTGATGTAAGCCTACCTGTGATTTAATGCGTGAGAAGAGGTGATTTGAGTGGTTTTTGGGCAAGTTCAAGCATAAACTCCTATGCACCACGCGCCTCACCCAATGCGCCGCGCACTCCTGATGTGCTGCGCGCGTGTTAAATTGCACTGAAAATGTTGCCTGATGCGCCGCGCACACCCAGCTACATACTGAATTTCTCAGGAGCTTTTGGAGGCCTTCCCGGTGTCTAAATTGGGCGTATGATAGCTCATTGGAAATTTCATCGAGTCTACTTTCCAACCCAACTAGAATTTGTCAATTTGGAGTTCGTTTTCCGTGTCAAAAATCAAATCTCCCAAGACTGGTCAAAATGTGCCAAATGAGGCTACCTCAAGGCAGAGTGCTGTTGCAGTCAACTTTTGAATGCCTTTCTCAACTCCACATTGAGCTCATGATAGTTCATTGGAAATAGCGTTTTGTCTAGTTATCATTGGACTCATCAATCAAGTCATTTGGCCAACCAAGCGAGGAGAAAACTTGATTTTCCCAAGGTCACTTCAGAGGTGCATTCAATTCTCCTGAGGCAATGGTATTTTTGACATTTCTCTAAAACCATGAAAACTGTGTAAAAAGTGAAGGAGGATTTTATTCTTTGTCATGTTGGAGACAAAAACCTCTCTCCGTTTTCCAAAATTCATCTTTGATTGATCTGAAACATCTTTTGCGTGAAACTTATCCCGATGTCTGAAACAAGGGATTTTGTTGAAATTAAGCGAAATGAAGGGGATACGGGGCTTATAAATTCTTGGGGAAATTTTGGGAAGTAAGGAGGGATGTTAGGAGGCAGGGAAAAGTGGAATCTCAGAGATTGAGTGAGGGGAAGGGGTCCAAAAGAGCAAAACACAGGCCCAACCTAGAAAATTGCCAGGTTGTAGCAAGAAACTAGTGTTTGTGCAAAAATGAGGAATTTTGGGGATATCAGTGATGGGAAGTGTTTAAGAAGGTACATGAAGGATAGGGGAAGGTGTATGAACATCTGGATACAAGTTTTGCTAAGTATTTGACCATTCAAGAGAAATTGCCTTCAAAACCCTAGGAGAGGGAAATGACCTTACCTAGGCACAACTGAAGCATGAACAAGGTGTAAAATGACCCAATGGAACCTAACATGATGATAAGAACCTTCTGAATGATGGTAGCCTCAGCTGAATGCTGACATGGACTGACATTTGGACAATTTTGAAAAGAGTGAAAACAAACCCTAGACCTAATGCCTAGTGACCAAATTTTGCTTGAAGACTCCCTGGAATGACAAAATTTGACCTTGACACTTTAAAATCACTTGTAAGAGCATGTTTGATCACTGGAGGAAGGCTTCAAAGACTGACACTAACACAACTAGTAATGTTAACATTAATGTCAATAGTAAAGAGCTAAAGGAAGAAGGGTCTTATCTCCATAATCATTTTTCCCTAAATCTACTAGTGAGAGTGTCCATTGTTTGATTTTTACAATGGTTTTCATGGAGGTAACCAATATTAATGTCATCACACTCATCTTTTAGTTGCTTCTTTCATACAATTTCTTAGGGTTTTGATTTATCATACTAAATCTTCCTTTGTTTTCAATTTTCAATAGGATTTTACACATTCAACCAAGATGCTTCCCTGAAAATGGTTTTCATGGATTTTTAATTGTTGGTCATACAATGCATTTCAAAAGTTTTTCAACATTATACTGAAAAAATTCTTATCTCGAGCATTGTTATTCATGTTTCCACCAATTAATGTGTCCAAGGTAATTTAAAGGATAAAACCCTTGTAAATTCCTTAGTTTCTCATATAATTTCCTGGTTAAATTATTTGGGTTTCTAATTCCTTTATATCTGAAATTGTTTACAAGTTTATTTTCGACATATAAACTTCAAGGTTTTTGGTACACATATTTTTTAGATCAAGAGCCTTCTAGCCTCCATGTAACCCACACATATTTATAATTTCTTTTTGTTCCACTATGTTATAGTATTACAATATTACTCTATTACTTTCCCTTTTTATAGTGGTGGGATTCTATGATAATCTTCCTAGGGTTTTAACTAGTCGAATTCGTTCTTTTAACCTTAAGGTTAGAAGTATTCTAAGTCCTTTATGCAATGACTAGACTATGATACAATTTTATTTGCGTCAGGGTTTTATTTTCGTAGCTTTGGCTCTATCTTTGTTACTCTTTTTTTTGTTCATCTTTGTTATTTTATTTTGAATTCGTGTTTACAGTTACATACCCTATCCCTTAGGTTTTTGTAGGGTGTTCCTTCTTCTTCTTTGAGTATTTATATTCTTGAATAAAATTTCAACACTTCATATAAACACATGAAACATTGTTGAACTGTATGTTTTACATGTTACTTGTGTTAATTTATATTGTATATACATTCAATTTACATTACTCATATCTTAAAAATACTTCTAATATATTTTACTAAATTCGATAATTTTGTAACCCAAATGAATTGTTGGGTCTTTCATACTCTAGATTCATATCAAGTAAAATACTCTTTAATACAATTACTTCCAATTAACTTTGATATAATGTGTTTGTACATTTTTAAGTGCATCTTGTAACTAAAAACTTTCTTTGCTATCTCAGGTACTTAAAAGTACTCTTTAGATGAAATTTTGAATATTTCTGTTTCAATTCCTAACACAAGGTTTCATTTTTTCTCATGAAGGTTATCAAAACTCATCATCCCAAGTCAGAGGATTTCAAAACCCTAGATTGAATTTATTTGAATGTTCGTGAATGTAACATTGAGATATCTCACCAGGATGCTTATCCTCTACGATATTTTTTTTTGTAGTTTTTAAGTTTATCTTCCTTCATAGAACTTTCTTATTCTATAGGATTACACACAAATTATTGTACTTAATTGTGGGCTCTTTCAACCCAAGACTTATGTTGATACTTATAATTTTATAAGGTCACATTGAGTTACACTGTTACTATGGATATTTCTATTTCTTTAATGTTAAGTACAAATAGTAGTTAATTAATCTCCAGTTTTCCAAATGGTATTACTACCTGTCTCATTTTATGTACTCAGTTTCCTATATATTGTTATCACTTAAGAAGCAATTTCTAAATTGTTCACATCAGTTTGATTGTAAAGGTTAAGTGTTAGTCCAGGTTTAGTTTTTCCATATTTTCTTTAGTATCTAAGTCCTAGGAGTCTTGTTCCCTTTGTTAAATATGGTCAACAATATTGTTTCACCCACCATTGGTCCCACACTTATTCAAAGTTTCATATGCTAAGGTTGTTTCAAAAATTACATGCACTACGAAATCAACTAGGAGTTTTCATAGCGCAAACTCACAAAAATACGGTATGTGCGTTACGAAACTGTTGAAGGTGACAATTTTGTTTTTTGAGGATCTACCTTGAAATATAAAGTGAAATATTTTCAAATGGGAATCTCTACAAAGGATCATTTACAAAGTTTCAACATTCAGCAATGGAAAAACAAGTAGAAGAAGGACATCTTTGAACTCTAAGCTATATTTATAAAGGTGATCATTATTTCATAGATTGTTTTTACTAGTCAACTTCTAGAAGAGTTTTTGAGCAGTTGAAAACTACTCTCTGAAAAGTGAAAGAGGCTTTCATTCCTAAGATACTTAAGTATAAAAAACTCTTCCACTTTCTTCAAATCCATTATGATCTGGGATAAATGAAGGACCAAACTTGCGCTACGAAACTGCTATAGGTGCAATTTTTCACAAGCATATTTTTACACCTTGTTTTCAAAGACTCATTCTAGGCGGTATGAAATATGTTGCAAAAAACCAAGAGAGGTTTTTGTTCAGCATGTATTGTTTCATAAAAGCCTCCTTCAGTTTTTCCAAATGCAGTTTTTATGAGATGTTATGAGCTCTGTCCCAAGACCTATTTTTCAGCCAGAACAGAGCAAGGGACAGTCTCCTAGTTTCTAGGAACATCAAAAGGATGAGTCATCAAGGGCCAGCTAGAAGGTTATGAGCACCATAAAATTCGACTTCATGGAGTTATAGGTGTAAAATAATGTTTTAAATGTTGAGATAAGGTTGTTGTAATCATAATAAGGAGTTACACTCCTAGTTGTATTAGGTCTCTAGGACTCCTAGTTAGTTGTCTTTTGTATTAAATAGTTAGTTTTAAGTGTCAATAGGTGTCAAATTAGGAGGAATTCGAATTCCCCTCATGCTGGAGGAAGGAATCTACATGAACTCTATATATGGGAGAAGAAGTAGTGTACAAAGGGTTGGAGATTTTTGGCCCAATTGCTGCTTTATGTGAAGGAATACAATCAATAATGCAGAAAGGTTTTCTTGAACAAAACTGAGTTTGATAGAGTTCTATCCTTCCTTGATGTATGTGTTATTTTAATTACTTGAATTAGATCTTATTGTTAATACTCAGAACTCATAACCTTATGCTCTGACTTCCTTTAACAATAAGATGACTGTGTTTTATATTTGAACCACCAGCACTAGATCACATTGCTATTATTCAAAATTCACTACCATGTGCTTTGATTTCTCTTAGTAATGGAGTGATTGTGTTGAGCAGTAGATCTCATTGCTATTACTCAGAACTCATAACCTTATGCTCTGACTTCCTTTAGTAATGAGATGATTGTGTTTTTTAGAATCTTGTGAGTAAACCACCTTTGAACCATCAGCAGTAGATTTCATTACTATTACTCAGAATTCATAACCCTGTGCTCTGACTTCCTTTAGTAATGAAATGACTCGTTTGACCTATGTTATTGAGTGATTTGTCTTTGTTTAAGAACCTTATTTGTCTCAGCTTTCATGTCAAGAAACCTTGCCACTAAATTTATTGACTTGTTGACTCCATAGCCCAATGGTAGCAAGCCTTCATCTTTTCAACCTACAAACATACAAAACCAAGATAGAGTTAGCCATCTATATTATCATTAATCAATATCATTAACCCTTGAGAGAACCCTCTCAGGCTGAGGAGGTTAAACCTTAGCCAAAAGCTTGGTTTGAAATAGTTACACTGAGATAGTCTGATCAGCAGCCTATCAGGGACCTATTTTGGTGATAGCATATACAATGATTATATTTCTCCTTTTGCAAGCTCCTCAAAGATCCTTGCTAGATAAATCAAAAGGGCCTCAAATTCCCTTTTAGATAGGGCATCTAGTCCATATCTAGCTGAAAAGGGATAGTAGAAGTGGGATTTTTTGGTAAAACAATTCTTGTCTTGTCTTGAATTCTACAAGGCATAATAGAATAAAATTCTAGAAAAGATGTTATTTTATATTTTTTGAAAGAAGGATAATGTTTTTTCTATTTTTATTTTAGTAGAAGAGAAAATAAGAAAAAGGAGTGAATCAATCAAAGAAATAGGAAATGCATACCTTGACACCTCCCCAGAAAAACTACCAAAAAGTGGTGGCCCTCATTATTGTAGCAACAATGTTGTAAGTCCAAGGGTCTCAACTTTAATTATCAATCCAGGGTTCATAAAAAATTAAGAGGGTTCAAAATTGTATATGTAGAAAGAACTATCTTCCTCCAATTTTAATTAGTATATAAGTGAGCGGTGTTGGAGTGAAGAATAAATGAACAAAATCTAGGTTAATTTTATAGACTAACAATGCTACAAGAATGTATATTTGCAAGTAACTTGTAGAATCAAAATTTTCACACACCTATGCTACTTGTAATAAATGAAAATCACACTTGATTGGTAAAAGTATTTGTATAAATTAAATCTATTTTGCAGAAGAAAAAAAAATTCATAAAGAATTTAATAAAACCATTTACAAGTAACTTTGTGAGATCTCTATGCTTCTAAATTCCACCATCAACATCTACAAGTGTTTTATACATCAAGGAGACTAAAAAAAATGTTTATTTTTGAACTAGGTAAGAGAAATGGAATATTTGTGGATTTTTATAGGATTCCCTATTTTTATACTAGAAGAGTCCAATGAGGCAATAAAAGAGTTATAATGCAAACCTAAGGTGAATAAGGGAGATAGGAATGAAATATAATGATGATTTTCAACTAGTAAAGGCATGGGAAAACCTAATATAAGCTTTATCATCACAAAACCAAGCTCTATCTATCTCCCGTAACCATAACATCAACTGCAAACTCAAACAACAAATTACAAAATTTATAACAAAAAAAGGAATGGAATGGAAAAGGACATAAATATGCATTGACAAGTAATATGAATGATAAAGAAGGCTAATATATATATATATATATATATATATATATTATATATATATATATATATATATATATATATATATATATATATATATATATATATATATATATATATATATATGATCTAAATGTTAGGAAAAATACTTGGGAGGGGATGAATCAGTATTGTTGAGGAAAATTATAGACTTATAATTTGACAAACATAAATTATCAACCAAGGGTAATCATAACCTTGTGAGGTGCAATGAAAAATATATGCAGGCCGACAGTTTCAGTGTATAAAAGCCACACGCAGTCCTAAATCCTTTTTCTCTCTCAGAACTTAGCACAAAAGGCTATGGAGTAGATAATTCATCTCTCTACAACACTTAAGATTTCTTATGCAGATCAACAAAAGTTTGAAAATTAAATAACAACAATTAAATCACACCCATTCCCAACCATTCAATCTCAATTCCATAATGTAAATATGAGAACAAGATGCATACCTAGATCTATCCTTTAATCAAATTGAAATCATTCATGCAATAAACTCAACCATTAACCATTAAAGGAATTTGTTGCTGTAAAAATGGGGAATAGGAATGGAACTTTGTACGAATGTATTTCTAATATAGAAAAGGCAAAGAAATTAACAAACACTAGCTACTAGAGTTGTCAGTAAAGGGGGCCCTCCTTCACTCACAATCACTTGATTAATAAATAACTTTACAACAATATAAAAAAAAAAAAAATTACTTGTATAAATATGAAAATAAAAATTACATAGTAGTACAAAAGTTTGATATATGTCTCTCTCTACCCACATATAAATCGAATACATTGTTTTTATACAAGTCGTAGGCTAGCGCCTTTGCCCAATTAAGTAAACATTACAACTATTGCTAAAAATAAGGAAATATAGACTATGGCGATAGTTGGTTTGATTGATGACTGGAAGGATGGATCAAACCCAATTCTACTGATCGTGAACCACTTTCCCCAATTCGGCCAAAATGATTGAAAAAAACCTGGGAAGTTAATAAAAAACAAATTTGGAACAGCCTATAGGACATGTTCCCATTTCTCCTAAGGATGATCGGAAAATCTCTAACCTTCACGGCTTCTACAAGAAAACCACCCGTTGTAAGGAAGCTGCTGCGGGAAATCGGCGTTCTGTAGGAAATCAATGTTCTGCAGGAAATCATCAGTGCTCGAGGAAATCAGCGTTGCTATAGGAAATCCCTGGCCTTCTGCAAGAAATTGCGAATCTTCCCAAATATAGTTGATGTGCAAGAAATTCGATTAGTACCTTTCAAAGTCATAGATTAGTTAATTAGGTAGCATTCAGTATCAAATTACATAAGAATAAAGAGAAATGACATGTTTAAGTTATTTGCATACCTTAGAGTCCAAATCACCTTTTTTGATCAAAATGAGGCATTGGATAACAAAAGAATGGTGACTAGAAAGGAAAAAAGAGTCTTAAAGAGGGACAAAGCCTTAGAAACATTGTCAAAAAATAGACAAAATCTAGGCCCAACATTTCCCCTAAAACTAGAATCCTGCATGTCCTTATATATATATATATATATATATATATATATATATATAGTATATATTATATATATTATATATAAAGAAAATCAATTTTCTCCTTTGTGTTGTAGCCACGTAAGCCAACAGGTCCAACTGTGCTCTATTGGATTTAGCCCCCTTGACTTTATATTTGTACTCATCATTGCACTTCTACAGATGTCGTATTTGGGTTTGGTTCTTGTTTAGTAACTTGTCCACCTCTTGGTACTTGGTTTTCCACTCATCCAACTCTTTTTGAAGGCAAAGGTTGTTTTCTCTAAGAGTCACATTTTCCTTCCACAGGACTCTTTCAGACACCATAAGCTGAGTTACAACTTCCTCCATCTCGTTGCACAACTATTTTCTGTCGGAGGTTCCTTCACATTCTTGAAGAGAATGAGGAAATTTTTGTTCCTCCAGTTCTTGATGGTCCTCGAAGGTTTTCTCCATGCTTTCCTTGAGCTATTGGGTTTTATGAGATGTTACTTCCTAGTCCTCCTGAGTAAAAATTTGGCCATCCCTATCTATATTTTATCTCCATTGGATTCCTTAGTCTTCTTGCATGTTGTTGTCTATGGTTTTCCCTCCTTTCCGCTTTCTTGCGTAGCTAGCTTAATAGCTTTGCTTTGGTAAAGCATCTGGTAGGAGGAGTGGCACCCATTGGTGGTGTTGGCCCTTTTCCCATAGTATCCTTGATTACCATAACGTCCTCTTCTTTCCGTAGATGGATATGGGTTCGGGTCTTCTTTATTGGTTTCGGGCTTCACTCGGCCTTCTCCATCTTAGACACTTCCTCGTGGCTATGAGTCCGTGACTTTTTCTTTGATTTTCAACTTGACATTGCCTCCTTGGTCTCTAGCAATTTAGGCACTTTCTCTAGTTTGGTAGGAGTTCAGTGCTCTTTCTTAGGCCTTTGACTTGACTCTGCATATCCAATTTCTGATTTAGGCACCTCTTCCTCATCCAAAAAGAAGTTATCCACCAAGAATTCCTCCCAAGTTTTCTTTTGCTTCCTTAACAATTCCAACATGATAATCTTAACTAGACCATGGTGGTAGAGGTTCTCCTTTATGTTAACCACACTCTTTTGAGTGGAAGTAGCCATTTTTAATAAAGACATCCTCAAATAATGAGGCAAATTTTTAGGCTTGTCTCGAAAGTGACTAAGAAGCAGAATGTGGAACAGAAAAGCCAACCCGACCTGACCCTCACATGTAATATGTTTTTGAAGTAGAAATAGAAGGCATTGATACTTACTTCGGAGATAGCTTTTTTGAATTCCTTTTTCCCAATCCAGATTGGCATGCTCCTTCTTCAGGAAAGGTGCACATATCTCCTTTTCAATTCATTGGTTTTTAAACCAATGTTCTTCTTCTCATGGGACACTGTAGGCTTGATCTACAAATTGTTTGGTTAATATGAACTTCACATTGCCAACCTAGACCCGTTCTCCTTTCATTTAAGAAAAAATAACCTGTCACTTTGGAATTGTGCCCATCGAACTTCAAAAATATTGGCATCGACCTCGCCTTCTCTAATAATTTCTTGTTCTAAGGGTATGCATCTAATAACTCTAGACCCTGTGGTTCAAATTGGACAACCGACCTCATTTTTTCCATATGTTATGAGTAGGGGAGTGCATGGTTTCAATTCGTCCCTTTTGACATTTTCCACAGGAAATACGGAGCATTTTGGGATCATATGGGAACCATGATGGCTCAATTAGGTAATTGATAGTGAAATAAAGGAATGTCTATGTAGCACAAAATGTGATCATGATTAAAATCATGATCCATTATGCAATATTTTGTTAGAGAGATGAACGATGCACATTTCGAGGTGTATTAGAAGTGGAACCTTGCATGGGACAGTCGCCATTTTGGATGAGGATGACCATGACTCATAATGATAAAAAACATTTAAAAAAACCGTACCATTGCCTTAATCCTCAAGAAATTAACATTGAACTTTACCTTTTTAACTTACCATCCGACCATGGGGTACCTGGAGATGACGCATGCCCTTTTCTTGCAATGATGAGCCAAACCATATCGTGTACGGGATCATGAAAAATTGTGGTTTTGATTAGCTTTGAAGACTTTGATTAGTCAAATTAATGCTTGTTAGATCCTTGAAGAGATGTTCTTCTACAATGATTTGAACAATATTTGAAATGCAACAACCAATATTATGCTACAGGAAAATTCTTCTACAAGAAATTCTTCTACAGTTATTCGTAACTTCTGTAGGAAATAAAAATGCCTATGAAGGAATCCCACTGTATTTTTGACAAAATGATAATGCAAATTTGTTGTTCTGAGTTGTTGCCCCATTTATTGCTAACTGGTCTTTGATCTGTTGGCAGGAAAATTTTTTAACTCCATCTTTACCTATCCTTGTACATTTCATTGCTACATGAATAAAGGTGTCAAAGTCGAATGTGCAGTGATCATGTTGGATTACCAGTCATTAAGATCAATTGTCAACCAATGCGAGGTCCATCACCAATAATGAAAGTGAGGACCAAGGTACAACCGATGCATCCTAACAGGTGTGAATAGATAAATTGTTGTCGAACTCCTTGTAGGATCCATCAGTCAAGGAGCCTTGACGAATCTCCATTGTTGTAGGAGAGATAGGATGTCATTGATGTATACAAGCTTCAAGGCATCACATATCTATGATCCTGAACCCAGATAATGTGTTGATGTTGATGGGCCAAGATTGTTGGAAGGAAGGCCTTAGAGAATCCCACACTAGTCCAACATGAGAAAATCAAATATTTATTAAGTTATGAAACATAATTTACTTAGGGATATCGAGGGATCTACTATCCTATGATTTTAACTAGCCCAAGGTAGTTCATGCTCATCAGATTTCAATTTTAGAGTCTGAAATACTGAAAAAAGAAAACTCTAATGGGTTTCCTTTTCTGTAAATAGTCTACTTGATCCAGATTTAAACAGGAACGCAACAAATTGCATAGATCACCATAAACAGAGAGATGCAGTGGAAATAATACTTCATTTCACCAATGTAAAATACAAAAATATGCTTAAAAATAGAAATGGAAATAAACCAGCTAGGGTAATTGTAGCTTATCTCTAAGAAGAGATGTGGTGGCTACATGCCTCTGAATTGTGTTACAATGAGGCTCAAAGTCCTATTTATTGTTGAGAAACAATGGAAAACCATTAACATCCCAAAACCTAACCCTATAAGCTGAAACACCATATTGTGGGCCCTGTTTGGGTAAATTGGTACATTGATTTCCTGGGGTCGTAACTTTGGCATACAATCTCTGTTTGATGCATACAATAGCTCGTTAGAAAGATCTATCCAAGCACTACAACTTTGCGAAGAGCAATATCGGTCCATGGACCCACATCGGTCCATGGACCCATGTTGCTCCCATATTTCCCAAAAAAATGTCATTTAGGGCCTCAAAACAACTCCAAAAGTTCAGGACCTGAAAAACTGCTAAAAATAGTAAATTGTGCTACAATTACGGAAACTAAAAAAATAAAAGAGACAGTTGTGGGGGTCCAAATGGGATAAGTGGGTGGCCACCAACATCCACTTGGATCATTCCTCCCCCTTTAGGAAGCAATGGTCCCCATTGTGTTGAGTTCCTCCATCTACTGAACTTGGTCCCTGGTGCGTTGTTCTGCAACTTCTAATGTGTCCTATAATGGTGGGAAGCTTTGTCGAAGATGGTCTACATTTAACACTTGATGCAAGCAAAGGAATGGAGGAATGTTGTGGTCTAAAGCATTATTTCCCATAACCTTGGTAATGGTGTAAGGACCATGTCAACGTGGTCGAAGCTTCTGATGGGCTCTTGTAAGGCATTCTTTCTACAGATGCAACTAGACTTTGTTGCCCACTTGATGTTTATGTGGTACCCCTGTGGGTGAGGAGAAGTTGTTGTTGTGTTCTATCATGACCATATCCCTTTGCTACTGCTGCATGGAGGAACCCTTCATGGGGGTCATGGATGTGGCTACGATCATCCCCTTACTTTGGGAGTGAACCAGATAAAAAATAAATTTCCTAGTCTATGAAATGAGCTTGTTGCCTTTCTTAGCAGTGATCAAAGAGGTGGCAGTAGGTGGGGCTACCTCCAGTATCCTGTATAATGAATCACCCAAAGAAATAATGACAGCGCGAGGCCTTGACTCATACACAACATGTCGCTTCCACAAGTATGGCTGGCCTAATAGTACATCACAAACATCCAGAGGTGTAACATGACACAATACCTCGTCTGTGAAGGGCTTGATGCTGTAGGGAAGGCGACACTATTGGAAAACTTTGAGATCTCTTCCTTCATGAAGCCACCCGATACTGTATGGATGCGGGTGTGGTGTAGTCGGTAGGCCCAACCGCTTCACGACCTCTGCTGAAATAAGGTTCTTTTGGCTGCCACTGTCGACAATGAATTGCAGTGGCGAACCCTTCACCCACATCTGTGAGTGGAAAAGATGTTCCCTCTCCTCTGGCTCTTCAGGCTCATTCTTATGGATCTTGGTAGTGGCAACAGTGGCACTGGGATCCGCATCAATGATCTGCTTCCCTTTGCCATTCCCCTTGTCGGGTTCTGGCTTAGGGTCAGAACATGTATCTGATTTAGAAGCCTTCAACTCGGCCACCAATGACTGCTTGGTCCGACACTCACTTGTGTTATGAGTGGGAATCTTGTGGAATTCACACCACTTTCTTGTGTCCTTCTTTGGTTTCGTGGTGTTGTTATTTTCTTGTGGCTTCGACGAGTTGTCTTGGGTCACCCCGCCTTGGCTTTGTCCTTTGGGCTTCG
>APFE031390200.1:0-10779 GCA_000404065.3 Pinus taeda | reverse complement strand
ACAGTCACTCGAATTTAATTTTTATTTTCTGTTTATGTTTTTGTTTTTAAATTTTAATAATTTAAATTTAATTCTACTATATTTGCATTGTAAATTTTAATTTACATGATGAATTTTTATTTTTTTAACTCTTTCTACAGGGCAGAAAAACAAAAAAAAATTGCAAAATAAATTAAAACAGTGACACAACAAGCTGCAAGCCTGCAAGTGTAAAATCATTGATTACAACATGAGCAGCCACAGTGACACTGATGGTGATATTAATAGTGATTATGATGTTCAAACAGAAAGCCCTCTTGGATCTGAAATCCCATCAACAATGAATGAAACCCATGGCAGTAGTGCAACGAGTGTTTCTCCCAGTGCAACTGCAACTTCAACCCCGTCAAAGGCATTGGCTGAATATGCAAAAGGGACGTTTAATCCAATCAAACCTCTTTTGTTATATGTTGCCAAAATGGCTGACTCTTCAACTCAACCAAAACCAGGAAAACAAAGAGGTGGGACACGCCATTGAAAATGCAATGTTTGTGGTCATTCTTGGGTTGGGAGTTATAGTCGGATCAAAATGCATCTTTTGGGTGTAGGTGGCAAAGGGGTTCATATATGTTCAAAATTAACCATATTGCAAAAATCAGAGCTCTTGAGGATGCAAATGGCAGTAGATGCAAAGGGCAACTTCTCAAGTAAAAATGCCATGGCCCAAGCTCACCAAAATATTGATGAAGCCACAAGCTCCAAAAGAAAAATGAAAAATATGCCTCCACCATCTGTTGTTGGGACTAAGGGTTCTCGTTCTTGTGCAGTGGGACCAACTCTTACAGGATTGTATGGTAAGTTGAACCGTAATAATACAGATGATGCCATTGGAAAATTTCTTTTTGCCAATGGAATTCCTTTCCATGTTAGTCATTCTCCTTACTACAAGGAGATGGTGAAGGCAATTGCAGCAGCAGGACCCTGTTATGTGCCCCCAGGTGAACATAAGTTGAGGACAGTGATATCAGAAAGGCGAGTGGCCAATATTAATGTGCAAAAGGAAAATATGAAGCAAACATGGGTGAGGGAAGGTTGTTCTATCGTTATGGATGGGTGGACAGACATTGCCAAACGTCCACTTATCAACATCATAGTTACTTGCCGAGAGGGGCCTTTATTTCTTAGAGCTATTGATTGTTCTGGAAAGCGCAAAGATGCAACTTTCCAATTTGAGCTTCTTCGTGATGTTATAGAGGAGGTTGGATCTACAAATGTTGTACAGGTTCTGACAGATGCAGCAGTAGTGTGTAGATCAGCAGGATTAATGATTCAAAGTAAATACAGGCATATTTTCTGGACCCCTTGTTGTGTGCATGTGCTCAATAATGCATTGAAAGACATTGGCAAAATTGAGTGGGTATCTAACTTGGTGATAGCTACAAGAAATGTGCAGATGTTTATTTGCAATCACCATACCTCTTTAGCCATGTATAGGTCTCATGCGAGGAAGGAATCCCTTAAGCCTACTGATATCAGATATGCTAGTTATTTTCTTTTATTAGAGAGGATGTTGGAGGTGAAGTCAACATTGCAGGCCATGGTTGTAACTCCAGATTGGAACAGATGGGCAGAATCCAAGACAGAGGAAGGAAAGAAAATCAGGATTCAGATATTGGATAATGATTGGTGGACAGATTGTGGTTATTTGGTGTCACTTTTATGTCCTGTAGTTGAGGTCATTCGCTACACTGACACAGATTCTCCTACTCTTGGAGAAATATATGAGACTTTTGATACTATGTTGGATCAAGTAAGGGTGGCCATTCGTGAGAAAGATCCTTCCTTAGAGTTCTATACGACCCAAATTCGACCCATTATACAGCGTAGGTGGGATCGAATGAATACACCTTTGCACATGTTAGCATATGCACTCAACCCAAAATGGTATGTGGCAAGGACTGGTAGAATTCTTCCCATTGAAGATCCAGAGGTCAAAAAGGGATTTTGAGCTGCGATTACAAAGATGTATAGTTCAGAAGAAGGGAGAACAATTAGGAGACAGTGGATGCAATTTGCAAGTCTGAGTGGTCCCTTCAACAAGCATGATGCAAGGGAAGATCGCATTGATTTAGGCCAAACTGACCCCATTGGTTGGTGGACCATGCATGGGGATGATGCTCCAAAGATCCAACACCTTGCTATTTGCTTATTGTCTCAGATTGCTAGTTCCTCTGCAGCAGAGAGGAATTGGTCCACATATAGCTACATCCACTCTATCAAGAGGAATAGACTTTCCTCTAGGAGAGCAGAGAAGCTAGTTGCAGTGCACAGTTCTCTACGTCTTGCACATAGGAAGACACCAGAGTATCGGAAGGGACCGACAACACGATGGGATGTGGATCCAGAGGATAGTGCACAGATATATGACGAGGATGGACTAGATGAGCTGTGACATGGTTTGGTTGGAGTTTCATTCGTTACTGAAGAGAGTGACTCTGACTCAGATAGATGTAGAGGACCAATCATTGAGAATAAGTCCTTGATGCTGATTTATCATTTTATTTTCAGTGCTCACTATCCATTTTTCATTTTGGAGTTGCGAAACTAGATATTGATGACTTGACTCTTCACTCTTAACTATTTTTGAGTTTGAACTTTGAAACTTTGAAGTTTGATTTATATAAATTTAGTGTTCAAACTTTGAAAATATAGTATATACTATATACTAGAATGTTTTGCTTTCAATTTAGACTCTAGAATGATGAATGATGAATTTAGTTTTTAAATCAATGTAGATTACTAGATTGTAGAATGATGAACCATTGAATCAATGAATGATGAATGATATCGATCAATGTATTTCAGTATTTGAATATTTTATTATTGATTTTTATTTTTGTTTTTCGAATCTCAATGCTCATGGTCATGAATGATGTATCATGTATGTATCAAAATGAATGATGAGGCTGGATCAATGATTCAAATTTCAATTGTCTATTTAATATTTTTATGCTTTCATTATTGTCATTGAACAGTGAACAATGAATATAAACTTGAATTATATATAGATATAGATATAGATATAGATATAGAATAGATAATAGATATAGATATATATATATATATTATATATATATATATATATATATATATATATATATATTATAATATATATATATATATATATACTCGACGTCTCCCGGCACCCGCGTCTCCCTGCACCGGAAGTCTTGGTGGAACATTGAATTTTACTTAAATATCAATAAGAAATCAATAATAAAATATCAATAATAAATTAAAATGATTATCAATTCAAATAACAAATAACTATGTAAATAAAATTATATTTTTCATTGTTAAAAGCATTTGTCTATTTAAAAATTTTCAGTTTTTTTTATAGTTTTTACTTTAATTTAGCAAATAATTACTTTCGCATAAAAGGCGAATAATCCACAGCAAAGCTCCATATTACATTGATTTGTATCAAGACTAAAAATCTCCACTTGGTTCCATTTTGAAGATAGAGATATAAACTACCGTGGAAACACTATGCAATCGAGTTTATGGATCCCAAGGATGTTGCATACCTGGTATATTCCAGCAACGACATTGGATCCCAAGGATGTTGCATACCAGGTAGATTGCTGCAACGACATATTTTATAAAAGAGAAAATAATGGTTAAATTTATCACAAAAATATTGAAATTTATTTCGTGCGATAACCCCTGTTCTACATCTATTTCTGTATGATTACACTATGTCTCTGAGGATATAAATTTTGGAGAAACTGATGTTTCTGTTGATTACACTACGTCTCTAAGGATATAAATTTTGGAGAAACTGATGTTTCTGTTGATTACACTACGTCTCTGAGGATATAAATTTTGGAGAAACTGATGTTTTTGTATGATTACACTACGTCTCTAAGGATATAAATTTTTGGAGAAACTGATGTTGATTCGACAATTTGGGGTTGCGTTGATGGGCTTTTTATTTGGAATTGCGTACTCAGTTGATCTTCCATTAAAGTGTAAATGGTCTGATTTGGTTGTTATAGTGTTGATTCACTACATAATGACATTTGTTGCTCGACTTGCTATTTGAACAAACCTCAAAGTATTCTCTTAATAAAGAGAGGCGTAGTTGCATCCATGACCACGGGACCGTGCAAACATTTACCTACTTGTGGTCCTTTTCTTCCTTCTCATTCATATATATATAATATATATATATATATATATATATATATATATTATATATATATATAATATTATATATATATATATATATATATATATATATAATATATATATATATATATATATATATTACAGAGCCACAAGATAGGGAGAGTAACTTTGCACTACATGTTGGTAGACTTCATATGTAATGATACACATATTTGCCTTGAACCTTTCATATGGTGAATATGGGATATATATCCCATGCAAACAAAAAGCTTCCACGTTCAAGTGTTGAGAAAAAGCCTCCTGCCATGGCAGCGTTGACTGCAAATGTGTTAAAACACATTGGTGACCAGTCAATCAAGTGTCCAAGTGGACTAAGGGAGAAGTTGATAGGTTATATGGTGTGCTTCACACCTTAAAATAACTCTTAAATTATCAACATATATGGAAAGAAATATTTATCGGTTTATAAGATATTAAATGTGGTTGGGTTGTATATGCTCACTGTTAGATTTAAACAAGTATAAATCTAATGGTAGGAATATAAAACACAACTGCATTTAATATCCTATAGCTTGGTAAATAAGCACTATTTTCTACCAAGATAGATAGTCAGTACGATCTCAAGATTCCTTATTCATAAAGAATAAAGTCTCGTGGCAAATCAATTTATACAATAAAAGAAAATAGAAAACTATCCAAATAAAAAAGTTTGGTACTTTATGAGATGATGTTGAGTGAAACATGAGCAACTCCCATCAAAGCAATTGTTATGGTGTTGCTCATAAGATATTTAAAAAGAATTGAGCAAATGGGAGTAGGTAAATGGCATAATGTTATCTTCAATGAAGGCATGAGTGAAAGAAAGAAAACATGGATGAAACAAAACTACACATGGATGCAAAAATGGAATATATACCTCAATGTTTGTCCCACAAATAGCAAGGAGCTAAACAATTTTGTTGTGGAGAAGTTTCGTAAAAGGGTATGGGGAAAATAATTGGGTAGAAAGAAGAAGTACTACATTGAACAATTCAACCCTATGTGTGATCTACAACAAAAAGAGTTCATTGGAGCTAGCATTCCAGGGAGGGCAAAGGTTCTTATTGCTCAATTAAGGACAATGGAAAATACCTAAAGAAGACAGTGTGAAACAAGACAGTGGAAAATACCTAAAGAAGCTTGGGAAGAACGGGTGTGTACATTTTACATGTCTGGGGCAGTGGAATCGGAAAAACATTTCATTTTGGAATGTGATGCATTCAAATACATCAGAGAAAGTTATGGGAATATGTTAGCATCGGTTTCTTGGCATTGTCTCTTCAACGAGGGGATTATTGGAAGGTTGGGCCAACTCATTATCAATTTACAAGAAAATGATTGAATTGCAAATGATCTCGTACCTCAGCCTTGGCTGAGCACTCCGCAAAGACGAAGCACCATATATGCCTCGAAAGCGCATCAATTATCGCAAGGGAGGAGCAGCAGCATAGACGGAAGATCAGAGAAGCGCTTGAAATTATCAAGCATCCTCATAATCTAAACAAAGATAGCGGTATGGAGATTAGCAGCAGCTGGCTTCCCTTGATCAAAGAATCAAGATCCCAATCTAACCCCAGGTAAAACAGGTAAGCAGGTAAGTTATTCTAATACCCCTAATTTAATATTAACTAAGTTTAACAATTAACCCTAAAAATTCATCCTAAAATAGGTAATTCTATTTATTAATTAATATAATTACCTTCATATTTATTAATTATAATTAATTAATGTGGGTGATGTGTTAATTATCCCATTAATTAATTATAATTTCTCATAATTAATTAATTATTAGGGTTTTTAGTTCATAAATCTAGTATATTAAGATGAATTTTCCAATTAATTTATTTATCATCTCATTAATTAATAATTAATATCTAATTAATATTCTAAACTAATAAATGAGATTGATATTTTCATAAATAACATATATTCTAATCATTATATATTAATTACACCATTAATTAATTCCTAATTAATTAATGTACTAATTAATATATGAAATTAATTATATAATCATAATTAATAATTAAGGATTACTATATATAAATTATTATATTAATTATCCCATTAATTAATTAATAATAATAATTAATTTTAATTATTCATATTAAAAATTAATTTACATTCAATAGATTCAATATTAATAAAATCTAATTAATAATTTTAATTAACAAAAAATAAAATTTAACATAATAAAATTTATTTAATTAAATCATTAACTTTATTATTAAATTAAATTAAATTAACCTAATAATATTATTTTAATTAAATTAAGAATTTTATTTTAATTAAAGGGATTAAATTAATTACATTTATTTATTCTATTTAAATTATTTTATTAGTTGGAATTAGATTAATAAATAATTATTAAATTTAATTAATTATTAATTAATATATATTAATATAAAAATTTAAATTAATAAAATAAAATTAATAATAATAATTAATAAATAAATTTCAAGCTGACATTGTGTTGTTCCAAAAATTTAACCCTAATAGTATTTATTCCCTATAGCAGCTCATCTTGTATCATCATTCTCAAAGTCCTGATGATGGATCCCAGTTGGGATTTGAAACGTTGGCAAAAAGATGTTTATACTGTGGGTTCTCCGGTTACTGATCCAAAAAAGGAAATAATGGTCTCATAGACTCTCATGAAGCTTAAAATATCATTTCTTTTCTAAAATTCAAAAAGAGATAGGTTTATTGTTTGGTATAAAACCCTTGCAATTCTTAATGGTGGTTAGTGGTGTTTTAAAATCAACGGCTCCAGGTAAATTGAGGACCCCAGGCCATCTGGGGTTTAATGGAGAGGGGGGTTTGCGCAATTTCTGATTTTCTCCAAACCAACTTGTCAACGTGGCAAAAAAATATGAATTGCAGGAACCCTTTTAACAAAATCTCTTACTAGTAGGGAACCCACCCCCGCAATCAAGTTCTATGTTTAATGATAACGATTTTTCTAGATGGTTATTCCATTACTACAGACACACAATTGTCAAATTTTACAGTTGCCAATGATTTAAAACATTAACATGGGATCCCCATATGCCAGATGAGGAAATTATAGAGCTCCAAAGTAAAGTAATAAGAGCCCTGGAGGTGATAGAGATACATTGGTTGAGCCACTCTCCTTTTCAGAGGGTCAGAATAGCAATAGGCTTATGTAAAAAAATTCAAGCACATTATGGGCCTCTGAAAATACAACTATGGATTGTGCAAGGGATGTTTTTGTTTTTCATTTGCAGCTGCATGTAGTCTACCCTTTGATTATGTGAACACTCATGTATAGAATATGCTACCTAATGCCGAGTAAAAACAAAAATTAAAGGAAAAATACGAGAGGGAGCTTCTTTAAAAAAAATTTTTTGTATTATTATATTAATAAAACAGATAGTACTTACATCATAGTTTTTGAGTCTCTGTCTACATATTTAGCATAAAACACAACAAAAAGAGTTACCTATCACTTGTTTCTTACAATAACCATATCTTCTAATTCTAGAGTTCCTGATTTCTGTAATCCACACTCAGTCCTCCTCAGTCCATAATCAACAAAAAAAGAAATGAAAAAAACTTCTTACAAAAATATATGTCCCATGCATTTCAGGATTACCCAGCACTATCTCCTATTTCTTCGAAAAGTTAATGCTTCCCACTTTGTCTTGACCCCTTGTTCGAACACTGAGAAAAAAAACTACCTAGTGCCTTGCCAATGCCTCTTTTGGATAATATATGAGCTGTCTAGTTCTGTTCCCTATAAATGTGATCAGTTTTGATGTGTTGGAACATACATACCAACGTCTTGATGCACTTCATCTAGTTATTTAAAATTGGAGGATTGAATTGATTCTGGCCTTTATCCCAGACAATAATTCCTTTTGCATCCCCAAAGACCTATATGCTCTCCACTCCCATTCATTTCGTTGCGATCAACACTCCCCACAATCCAACTATCTTTGCCTTTCTATTCGTGCCTTGGCCCCCTTCCCACCAAAAGTGATAGCAGATACCCGGCTTCATAAAAATGAATGCCCCGCATCCACATTTCCTCCTACATCTCGCACCATCAAAGAAACCCACAAGAAATTTATGACATATGTCTTTTCTTATGATATTTATGTGCTTGTTACCAATTTTAGGTGATTCAAACTCCTTGAAGTGTGCAGTTGTTTTGATAACGTCCTCCCTTACAATTGGATTTCTATTCTAAAAAATAAGTGCATTCCTACTATGCTATATGGCCCAAATGAGATACAATGGGAGAAATCTATATATTCCATGAGTTTTGAACCATTTCCATAAACAACTTCTTAATGATGGAAATTGCTTAATTAGCTCGATATCAAAAGTGTCCAATACCCCCTCCCAAACAGCCTGCGCGTATGGGAAATGCAGAAATAAATGAACATTATCCTCATTACTTCTGATGCAAAGGAGATAGATCCCCAGCCCTGTGTGTCCTTTGTTCAGTAAATTATTCCATGTCAATAATTTGTCCATTATAGCCAACCAACAAAAACATTTGATCTTGTTGGGAATATTCCCTCTCCATATTTTATGAATCCATGAAGGTCCCTGATACCCCTTCTCCACCCTTGGAATTCTGTTGTATATTTATTTTACCAATGGGTGCCCCTTTTTTATGCAGCCCCCCCCCAATGTCATATGGTCCTCCTGGCCATTAAGAGAGATACCTGCGTTTCTCAAATTAGTAATATATACTTCCCATTCACAACTATCCTTCTTGGGTAATTGAATGTCCCTGGAACCTTTCCATGATTGTCGGTCAATACATCAATCATTATATATGAAAATATGTTTAAGAAATATTATCTCTTTATTATGCAGGAAATGAAGGATTCGATAAGATAATGTGTGGTTTCCCACCATACCTTTAATAATGTCCAATCCAATCTTGATGTTTGACCCATCCCCTACCTCCCACCACACAAATCCCATCATCCACTGTATTTTTTTCATTATACTCTTCCAAATATATGATGAAGTAGTCTTCCTCTTTGCCCCTCCAGAAACCCATGCAGTGAAAGATTGTCCATACACGTACTTATCTATAATGACCTTTGACCATACACCAGTGCCCGTAGCTGCTCTCCAAATGTTCTTTATGATCAATTCACCGTTGAAGGTTGATGGATCAATGATACCCCATCCCCCTTCCTCAATGGGTCTTGGAATGAGAGACCATTTAACTAGATGATACTTCCCTTTAGGTAATGTTCCAGCCCAAATGAAATGCCCCATGATGGATTGTATCTTTTTAATTATCTTCTTTGGCAATATAAAAATATGCATCCAGTATATCACTAAAATTTGAAGAACTGCTTTTAACATAATCATTCTTCCTCCCATAGACAACCATCGATGATTCCAGCCATCAAGCTTCTTTTGGAACCTGTCAACTAACCAATCCCAGTCCTTGTTGCAGTAATTGTTGGGCTTCAGGATGAATCCAAATATGTAAAGCCTTCATCCAAATGTCACATCCTCACTCCTAAGAGTAATCTAATATCTTTAATCATTGTACCTGCAATACCATTATGAATGAAAATTGATTTCGGACCATTCATACATAATCCCAATGCCCTTCCAAAGGAAGAAATGATGCTATGAATAATTTTCCATTCAATGATGGTAGCAAGACCGCCGAAACAGAGTTCGTTAATGAACATCAAGTGAGTAATATCAATCCTTTAGAAACTCTAACTCCATAGATTTTCCCTGTACTTTTGCATTCCACATTTTTCTGTTGAGGCTGTCAATGACCATGAGGAACAACATAGGAGAGAAATCGCATCCCTGCCTCAAGCCCTTGTGTGCCAAGAATACTTTGGAAGAAAATCCATTTATGATAACAAAAAAATTCATGGTCTTTATGCAAGACATAATCCATCCAATGTTAGGATTGGATTGAACCCCTTTGATCATAATCATTTTGAGGAATTCCCAGTCAATACAGTCACACGCCTTGGTTAAATCCACCTTTAGAAGGCATGACTTCAGGTTCCTAGATTTAATGGAATGCATAATCTCCTAATCAATACCAATAGCATCTTGTATCTGTCTCCCCTCGATGAACCCGAACAATTCCTTAGTAATATGTTTAGACATAATCGGCTGCATCCTTCTAGCTATCAATTTATACACAGCGTTGCAGAGTGATATCGGTCTAAAGTTTGCAAATGTTTGGGGGCTTTTTCTCTTAGGGATGAGAGAGTTAAATGTGGCATTGATAGCCCAAGAATGAATCCATTCATCCGAGACTCCTCAACCACTGCCAGTAGATATAGAATCATCAAATGTGAGAAATGAATAAACACTTCTCTCCCCCATCCATCCAGTCCCGGGCTCTTCTCTCAGGCACTCTCTTTCATAGTCTCAATCAATTCATCCTTATTGATGAGCCTACTTAATATATCATTTTCCTCCCCCAAGAACATCACCGGAATTTGAGAGATAAATTATGTTTGAGTGAGAAATTCATGATCTTGGTCCTTATACTGATTCTTGAAATGATTAATTGCCTCCAGTTCTAGAGAAGATTGTGAG
>APFE031390194.1:0-32410 GCA_000404065.3 Pinus taeda | reverse complement strand
GGATCTCACTCTTCATGCTTATACAGATGCAGATTGGGCTGGAAGCGTGGATGATAGAAAAAGCACTAGTGGTGGTGCATTCTTTATGGGTTCCAAATTAGTATCTTGGTTTAGCAAGAAACGGAGTTTTATTGCATTATCTACAGCTGAAGCAGAATATGTGGCTGTTGCATCCTGTTGCACTCAACTCCTTTGGATGATGCAAACCTTGCAGGATTTTCAAATCACTTGTACACCACCTATCTCCATCTTATGTGATAATACAAGTGAAATCAACATTTCAAATAACCCAGTCATGCATTCAAAGACCAAACACATATTGATCAAGTATCACTTTCTCAGGGAACAAGTGCTTGAACATAAGGTCAAGTTGGAGTATGTTCCTTCTAAAGAAAAGGTTGCTGATATACTCACCAAACCATTGCCCAAGGAGACCTTTGAATACCTCAGGAAAAAGTTGGGGATAGTTGATGCATCATCTTGTTGTTGAATCTCATCTGTTTCAGAGATTATTGGTTGTAAGCGAGTTTCCTATGGGGTATACGCGTACATTTGTTGGGTTATGAATTGGTCGAGCATCGAATGGCACAGGTTCAGGGGGAGCATATATAATGCATTGTTGGCATTATGGTAGCTCAAAAGGAGAACATGGATGCTGATCTGAATATGGCTGCAATATGTCTCTATCTCTTTCACGTCATTTATGGTGTATGATGGATTATGGTTCTTCTTGAAGAAATTTTTCTTTTGCAGATCTGGTCTATAGTCTTTGATCAGCAGAGCAAAGACTTAAGCATGTTCTCAAGGGGAGCATAACCCTTTGCCCTTGATGCCAAAGGGGGAGAATGATGTTGAGGATCTTGCGGTTGCCATCAAGTCCAAAGGGGGAGATTGTTAGCATTATGATTCTGGTTTGGCGTTGTGGCACAGGTGTTCTACTTGATGGCAACTCACTCAAGTGGCAGATCTCTGTTCAAGCTCTCAAATCATAGAAAATGAGATACTCACAGGTGAGCCTAAGCAAAGGTGTGGACCCACAGGTACCCCAACCAAGAAGTGCGGACATACCCGCAAGTTCTCCGTTCAGAAGGTGCTGACCCTAGTTCACTCACTCCAATGCAGAGAAGAGTGCGCACATGGGAATCTTTATGAATGGTCCATGGTATTTAGCCTGACATGTTTGATCCTATGGTTTTGGTCCGTGGTTTTGCATCTAAAAGTATTGATCCAAGGTATTGGGTTCCTAGTATTGGATACCTATGGTTCTGGACCATGGTTTGAGTAAAGGCTTGCTTATAAAAAGGAAGGAGATCATTTGGCTAGATATCTTTTTGAATTTTGAATATCTTAAGATCTAAAATTTTGGATGATCAGTTTGATAATACTAGATCTAAATCAAGGAGAATTGTATAAACTGTAAGGCAGATCTATTGATAAGTCATGATCTCATTGGCGCATGGTCAGATCTGTGGATCTGACAGTCTGTGGAACATTAGAGGACTGATAAATTGGCTTTATTCGGAGGTCCACGGGTGATCCACAGTGTAGGTGCGAAGGTACGCTACACAGCAGAAGGCACAGGTGTGGAGGTACACAGTACAACAGAAAGCACAGGAGCAGAGGTACGCAACGCAATAGAAGGCGTAGTTGCAGAGGTACATAGAGGAACATAAGGACCAGGTGTGGAGATACGTTGTTAGGAAGACAGTGCAGGTGCGGATCTATGCAGAGGTACGCAGTATAGCAGAAGGAGTAGGTGCGGAGGTATGCAGAACAACAGAAGGATCAGTTGTGGATCTGTGCAGTTTAGACACAGAAGAGCTGCGGATATTCGCAAGTTTCTATTGGTGAAGTTGCAAACTTTTATTGAAATATTTGTTGGCTGCTTTTTATCTATTGCTTAAGAGTTCTTCGTTTAGATTACTGGTATTGTTGTTCTGATTACTGCATTTGGAAAAGTTATTGGTTGATTATAAAAGGAGTTTGGGTGATTCATATGTACTTGCTGATTATTTGATGTTCATGGATCCAGTCTGAAAATTCATGAAACGTGGTCCTTAAAGAAGTAGAAGAGCTAAGTGGGTTGTAGCTCCCTTCCAGGAGAGACTGGAAAATGAGAGAGGGTTGTAGCTCTTTGCAGGTTGCAGCCTGTGTACTGGTAAAGGACTGCACCAGTAAAAAATCATTGTAAAAGAAGTTTCTAATTGAAAGAAGATAGAGACATATTGTAGCAAGTGGTTTTCACCCACATTGGGTTTCCACCTTATATCTGGTGTTCCTTGGTGTGATTATTTGTTTTTCTTGTTCTTGCTCATTATTATATGGTACTGACATACAAACTAATGATCAATATCTGAAGAATAAATTAAAGTATAAATCTGGAAGATATATTGAAAAGAATTTGATAATACTGATTCACCCCTCCCTCTCAGTATTATTTCCAACAACATTGGGGAGACCCCTTGGTTGATGGATTTCTAGCACAGCCAACATAGTGTAGTTATTAATCTGGTTCTGGAGAAGTGGGGAAAATCAAAATTGTAGTGGAGGTCAAAAACATAGCTCTGATGAAACCCTAAAAACTCCAACAAATGCATAAAATAAAAAGAAATGAAAACCTCAGAGCATAACACAAGCCCCTTTTAATAAGTAATGACAGATATTTCATAGTCTTTATGCGTTATATTTCACCTAAAGAAGGATTTCCATGCAAAATGGTCACAATGTCTGTAACAATACTGCAAGACAACCATAATTAAGTACGAAGCATAGTGAATCTAAAAAGTATGTAAGACAAGAATGAAAGTTAGAGTTGGGAAGACGGTTTCCTTGACTTTTCTATTGTCATACAGAGACTAGAGAAATGCGGATGATTCAAGAAGTGTTTTTTTCTCATGTGGTTGTGAGGTAGAGGGGAAGAAACAAATCTTGTTGTGGGTTGGAAACCCAACTCATCTCCATAAGAAAAAGAGATGATAATGAATGAGTGAACAATCCTGCAACACAGTCATAATTTAGTGACAAGCATAGTGAATCTGAAAGAAATGTAAGAAAAGAATGAAAGTTAGAGTTAGATAGAGGGTTTCCTTGCCTTTGCAATTATCAGACACATAGAGGATCCATGAATACAATTTCAGTAGCGTCATTGTTAATCTGGTTATGGAGAAGTGGGGAAGAACAAAATCATTCCACAAGTCACAAACCTAGGTTGGTTCTGCGAGAAAAATAGTTGAAACAAATGAGTCTCAAGTGGTTACCCTAGTGGTAAGAAAGGGAAAACTTGGGTGAGGATTTAGGGGATCATCATATCTAATGCCATAATGAATTGAAAAAAAAATTAATGTGAACTCAACAATTGTGAGAAGTAGAAAAAAAATAATGGCAATTTGATTGAACTTGAAATTTAACATCTAACATTTTTCTTTTAACATTTCACATTTGTCATAGAAAGGTAATAAAAAATGTTTTTTTCTTGGTAATGTTATTTTTCAAGAAATGTTAGTTGAAATAATTTTTTTTAAAAATAAATGTTTTGTTTTGTTTTGTTTTTTGTTTTTTGTTTGGTTTTTTTGTTTTGTTTTGTTTTTTTGTTTTGTTTTGTTTTGTTTTGCTTTGCTTTGTTTTGTTTTCTTTGTTTGTTTTGTTTTATTTATTTTTTTTTTTAATTTTTATTTGTTTTTTTAATTTTTTTTTTTTTGTTTTTTTTTTTTCTTCAATAATGAAAAAAAGATTGAAATAAATATAAATTTTGCAATGTTAATTTATTTTCTATAATGTTAATTTTTTTGAATAATGTTTATTTTTTTAAATATATTTCATTTTTTACAAGTGTTCACGAAGCATATTTTTAGCCTGTTTCACATCGTAATTTTCATGTTTGAAAAGATAAGTATTTTTGAAAATTTTGTCCATTACAATGTAACATACAATTATTACTTTTATTTTTGGAAAGTCATTGATTTTGTCATGGGCCCAAGTGTTTGAAAGTTTCTACCATTTGAAATTCTAGAGATTATATTTCATTGGCTTCCTTTATTGGTGCTCATAAAATATTGGTTGGTTTATAAAGAATGGAGTTCTCTATTGGAAAACCTGATTTTTCTTGTTGCTTACAATTGATGGAACAAAAAATAATTTGGATTTATTTCTTTGTGAATATTTATTAAGCATATCTCAATTCCTTTTTCCTTTTCTTCATTCTGGATACAAAATTGAGTGTACAATTGGATCAATGATTGTTTGTAGTGCACGTAGAAGTTCTTTACATTCTAAGAATTATTTCATAGTAACCCCTTTTACAAAGACCTTTAGAAATCCTTGAGGTATTAATGTTTGAAAGTGGGGATTCTTCTTTTTTGTTGGAGAAGTTTAGTCCAAGGAAATATGATTGGGTTATGCTAAAACATGTGTGAAAAAATATGGAATCACATTGTTTTATCTACGGTCCTGTAGACATGGTTTGGAGAAGCACAAAACCTACTTTTGTTGGTGTAATTCCCCCAAAGAAGGCTATACTTAATAAAATCATTTTTTTATTTCTTTATGTAGAAAAATATTATGATCATTACCCTTACTATGGTTACACTCTCTATTGTTTGGATCTTATAAGAAGCACGTGGGATTTCTCACTTAATCCTACCATTGACATACAATGTATGCCATTGGGACTGTATCAGAACTAGATGCTTTGTTTTCTAAGAAATGGTTCTACATTTGTTTAGTCACTTTAAGAGATAAAAAATTTTGAATTTTGCCAAGCCTCAAATGGACAAAGCTTATAATATTTTTGAAGGTGACTAGGGGTTCATATGGATATTTCTTGATACTATTGCAATCGATATAAATAGTAAATAGCCAAGCTACCTACCTTTTCATGTAGTTGAATGAAAAGTTATTATGTTGGGTCACATGGAAGTGCAATTAAAGCTATATGATTTACATATTGGATTATGTACAAATTTTTTTTTCGATGGTGTCTCCCTCTTAGAAATATTTCCTTTCCACGTCAAATTGGTTGAAGGTTTCAATGATCTTATTGAAAATGGAAATATTTTCTTGATTTTTACAAACACAGATTCTATTGTTAATATAGCACTATTGCTCGTGGATATCATGATATATCCTTTGAGGCTTCAACATGTTTTTTTTCTAGATATTGTTGTAGATGTCATGTTTGTTTAATCTTTCGAGACATATTTCGATTATCACTGTAATATGAATTTGGATTGTTTACTGATATTTACTTGTGTTGATGTGTTATTTTGTAGATAAAAAAATGCACCTTTTGGTGTCAACTTTTGTTATCTATCAGTTGATGCATACAGTCTTTTGTTATTTCCTATACGAAATCATGTAATTGATGGTTCTTTATGTATTGCAATATTTGAAATATTGTTCATTTATGTATATCTTTGTGACTTGAAAGGCTTATTGTTAGTATTTAAACGTACTTATTATTGAAATTTAGTGGATCTTTAAACTTACTAAACATGAATACTTGAAATTATTCAATATGTAAGATGAGATGTAGGATTGAAAATTTGAATTACAAAAGAATATTTTTTTTGTAGAAATATTACATAAAGGAACAAGCAAGTGTACTTTTAAAGACCTCAATCTACTGGTAGATGTCAAAGAGAAAATAAATATCACCAACAATGGAATGAGATAAGTAAGGTTGTGATAAATGCGCATAGACTAGTTGCGTATCAGAAAAACAAAAGAACTTTAATAAATCATCAACATGAAAAATTCATTAACCATAAGTATGGTAACATGAGTAGTTTCATGTGAAGAACATTTTCTTCAAATGTTCATTTTTTTGGATGTTGAAGATGTTTAAATTTTTCCATAGTACCAATTTTTTCTAAAAATAAGCTTATTTGGAAGCGTTGTTTTTACAAAGGGACTGTTCATACAAGTGAGAACCAAGGTTCCTCTACAAACAATGTAAGAAAGGGAATATTGGAAGATTGGCAGAATGATGTCGATGAAAAATTCGTAGCATCTGGTTTATTTTGCTGATAGTAATATGTTGATTGACATGGTTGAGAATTTGGAACATCCTGCTGGAAACATGGGGTGGGGAATTCCTTGTAGCAACTATATAGTGAATATTGTCAACTCTTTGAGATCTTTGTGAACTCAAAGAAATGAAATCTTTAACTGTAACTATGAAAAGTTGGGTGTTTTGTGGAAAGAACATTTTGTTGAAATGTTTATTTTCGTCAATGTTGTTTATCTCCTAACTTTTCATCTATTGTAAATATTGGTGATATTAATCTTATTTCGGAACTTTTTGCTTTCATAGAGAGGCTTCATAGAAGTGGAAAATATCAGTGTTATAGAAATGATGGAAGAGATGTAATAATGCAAAATAATCATAATGATGCCATTCAACAATTTGCATCATTACATGGTTTTACTGATAATAGTATTCTTCCCTTGATGGTTGATAATTTTGTGACATTCTGTTGTGAATGTGGTAGCAAGAATTTCGTGATGAAACTTTGTAGACAATATTGTTATTTCTAGAGAGTATATGCATACTTAAAATCTTCGGACAAGACAAGTGCTCCAAGTGGATTTATTTTCAAAGTTTTTGTACATTTAAATATATATTTTGTAATTTCTTAATGTATATTTTATTTTATGTTTTTTCTAGAACAATATTTGAGTGAGTAATGATGGAGAAATAGATTCACAACTAAGGAAAAGTTTATTGGTTTGATAACTTTAGCTCGAAGGGTGCAATTAGCAATAAAATGTATATGCTTTATTTGTTCAACTTACTATTCACTTCAGAAATTTAACTTGCCATTTTTAATATGTGTCATTTTACCATTATGATTTATAATTTATCTAAGTAGAATGAGCCCAACTTCAATCAATATAGAAGAATATATTCCCATCATTTTATGGAAACAAATGCTCAAATCAATGCTCTATTTAGGCAAGTTGTTTAACATCATCCTAAACCTAGGTTTCTATTTGGTAGAGAAAATGGAAGTGTTTGCCATCATTTTAGAAAATAGATGATTAAGGTGCATAAAAACTTTTGGTGAAAGATTAATCAATTTTCTGTTGTGCGAATGTGCCAAGTGTATAATGAATGTTATCCTGGTATACATGTTGTGAGATGGAATGATGGGTCCATCTGTAAAAGATGGAAGAGTGAGAAAGGTTCACACTGTTTCTCTAGCTTTAATAATATGGACCATTATGAACAACCCAAGGTTCTATGATTTTTAACACAAGTTGAAGAGATGATAATATCACGAGTAAATCCAATATTGTAAGTGAAACATGCTTGTGGTGGTGTTGTCTTCACAACCACCACTCTATTAAAACTTGCCCTGGTAGCAATTTTTCATGGGTCCCCCTAGCAGTTTGATCGTCCACCTCTCTGAATGATCCATTTTATCTCAGAGACTTTAACTTGTTTCCAAGTCGAATCTTTAATTTGTAATGGTCAAGACCCACCTTTTGATAAATCACTATTGCATAGTTCATTCTTAACCCAGCTTAGCCGTCCATGCATTCCCTTCATCAAACATTTCAATTTTCATATCCATTCATGGTACTTCTATGCTCACTCGCATAATCACCTCCACCCTCACTTCTATCGCGCCTTATTTTCGATTCTAACTCTTTATAACGAAAATCCCTCACAAAACATGAATAAATCCCTTTCTTTGGCTTATTCCAATTAACATAATGCATGCCATAAGGCTCGGGACCTGACTATGTTATAAACCACAATATACATATTTTTGCGTCCGAAAACCCTGTCGCATGTCACAATCAACCTAAGTATAAGGCATATGCATACATGGCATGCCACTACCCCCCTATACCCGATGACCTCATCAACCGGAATACATATATTTTTGGGTCCAGAGCATTTCACATACCACAATCAGCGGGGTCCCAAGGCTTGAACATAAGGTGCACAACAATGTGGCAGACCCACTTATCCTGTTAAGCATATCATATAATATATCAGGTCTGGAGTTAATCGCTTATCGCTATCGGGAGGCACAGGGCTTATATATATGGAATTCTACCATCTACCAGACCCGATGGTTTTACAAACCACAATATACATAAATATATATATATATATATATATATATATATATATATTATATATATATATATATATATAGATATCTATATCTAATATATATATATATATATATATATATATATATATATATATTATAGATATATATATATAATAATATATATATATATATATAATATATATATATATATATATATATATATATATATATATATTATATAGATATATCGGGTTTGTTGCATTTCACATATTGCAATTGGCCCATTCCAAAGTTTTATATAGCGCATGCCATTGCTTACCAGACCTGGCGATAGTTATAGACTCTAGTGTATAATTTTGAAGTCCAGCTGGTCGACCTAGCTGTGGGATTTTTACATGTATTCATGTGTATTCAATAAAATTCCATGGTCGCAATTTTTAATGGAAAATTCCATATAGCAGAACCAATAGGGTATAGGTTCCCACCTTTAGTGTTTCAAGTCTAGATTTTGATTCGGTTGTGTGTTTTGCGATAAATTTTAGTGTAAACAAAGTTCTCGCTTGCAGGGCTGATTCAATGTATGGATTAATGACCAGGGGGCCGATTCTTTCACGATTTTTCTTTTGATGTTATAAATGATTCATGAAGGAAAAGTTTTTTTCTTTTAGGCATTTTATCTTTTGTTCGTAATCATAAGGCTAATATGAATTATCTCTACAGGTGAGCTCGAGCGGATCCGGTAGCAGATAGAGGTGCCATATGTCTAGATGACACCTTTGTAACCCCGGTTGGGTACTGCAAAGGCGAAGCATGTAGAAAGGGAGATGGACTGTCATTATGCATGATGAAGGCTCACTCCATGGCAAGGAAATCACAGCGTTGATCCCTCAAGATGTAACTCCTTCCAAAAATGCTTCAAAGCATGCCGGGTGCGAGGTGATGGACACAACGTTCCAAGTTTCCCTCAGGAAGTGGCAGAAAATAATAACCATTCCACACAGGTGTAGTCAAAGGATACACGGCCACGCTCAGTTCCATCGACACCTATCCATTTCCTGAGAAGCAAAATGCTCCAACAAAGTGACTTTGACGTGGCAACAACCTCACCACTCCTGTCCTTGTGTACTGGATTCGTATTCTGAAAAATACTGGGGGAGATGAAGGGGCAGGGAAGACTAAGAGTGAGAGGCTTTTAGCATAGATAGTAGCACCAAAGAGGAGAAGAGGATTTATATTTTCGAGAAGAACAATGTTTCTTTATTGTGAATGAGGAGGACTATTTTTGAGGGAAGAATGAGCCTTAGTTTCAGACTAATTTTATTGTTTTGGATCAGAGTGTTGTTATTGACATGAACGTAAATGTGATCTATATTTATCTATATTGATGACTTACAGTTCACTATTAGTCTTGATAAAATGAATGTGATTTAGTTTCATGGTTAACTTGTGAATGGTCTCTGATTTGAAACTAAATTAAACATTAGTTGCAGTTTTAATTCCATAGAAAAATGTGGATTCCTATATGAGTGATTGTATTGCAATTTAGCGTTAATATAGTCTTGTCCAACTGTGAATTCAGTGCTTGATTCATTTGTAATTGAATCTATGGATGATGTTTAACCTTCTTTATCATGCTCCTGCTGAACATATATATGATTTTTAAACCTTTGTATCATGCTCTTGCAGGATAGATTAGAGTAGCGAGGACTAGATTAGAGTAGTTAGAAGTAGTATAGATAGGATTTAATACATAGAGGCTAGCTATTTCATCTTGTTGATTTAATTGAAGTCTTCCTCCCGGAAAATCTTTCAACATGTTCAAGTGGTTTACGAGGTCCCTTAAAACAAGTCGGAGCTAACCAATCCAAATGAAAGTAGGTATAATTGGGGCTTGCGATCGGGTTAGTTACCCTTGTTGGTATAGTGTACATTAGCCATGTCACCAGGTGGGTAGTATAAATATAATGGGAATACAATTAGTTTTCCATAGGAAATATATTTGATTGTGAAGAAACTTCCACGACAAGTATAATAAATTTATTTTTTGATTGTCAGAAGACATGGTGTTGACTCCAAATATTATGAATACTATGTGAAGAGATAGTGTGTGATGGATGCATTAATGTACAAAATTCATATATATAAATATTACAAGGGTGTTGAGATTGATATGGATTCTATTACTACTCTACCAAAAATACCTACTCATCTATGTAGAAGGCTACAATATGTAGATAGTGATCTGCATGAAACAAGGAGAGTTGGTGAGGACATTGAAAATTTACGGGGAGGGGAGGGGTGGATTTTTTGAACTATCATCCATTATCCTTTCTTTGTTGCATATCTAATGAATGTATGATAGTGGATAAAGTAAGAAGATTCATTGAAAACACAAATTCTAGAAATGATGAACAAGTGGACTGGCTAGACATTGGTACATCTCCCATTAACGAGTATAAAATTAAAGGATTGCGAGACATGGAATTCCTTACCTTATTCCCCAGTGGTGATGTTTATTGGTTGCATCCACGTATTTGCAATGTTGAAATGCTTGAATATGATTTTCATCTACTTAGGTATTATTATCAAAGATTTTGATGTCATCCTCAGTTTCAATGTTTCCTATTGAATATGATTATGTGACATCATAATGAGGGAACATATGCTTTCTTCTTGAAGAATAATGTCCATGAGAATGCACTGTCGATGAACAAGTGGACTGGCTAGACATTGGTACATCTCCCATTAACGAGTATAATATTAAGGGATTGCTAGACATGGAATTCCTTACCTTATTCCCCAGTGGTGATGTTTATTGGTTGCATCCACGTATTTGCAATGTAGAAATGCTTGAATATGATTTTCATCTACTTAGGTATTATTATCAAAGATTTAAATGTTATCCTTAGTTTCAATGTTTCCTATTGAATATGATTATGTGACATAATAATGAGGGAACATATGCTTTCTTCTTGAAGAATAATTTCCATGAGAATGCACTCTCAACTGTTCAATATTTGCATCAACAACTGGGCGATTTTCCTTAAAATAAATTGGATGGAAAATTAATGCATTTTGGTTGTCGTTTTAGGGGTAAGAGAGAATTTTGGACAAAGTGTCCTTTTGAACTGACTAACATGATCACACATTTGGATTTCCCAACTTTTTGTTTTTTACATTAAGTGTAGCTGAAACATAGTGGCCTAACTTACATTTTCTCTTGCCTTCAAACACACATTGTCATCGACAAAATGAGCATACAAAGAAAATTGGAAACATTATTAAGGACCCACATATAGTTGCTACTTATATGCTTCAAATATTAAATACTTTTCATGAATTGGTTCTTCAAAAATATCTTGGAGCTAAAGACTTTTGGTATAGGTTCATGCTCTTTTACTTTTGATGTTTTGTTTATGGTTTTGGAACAATGTGTTTTTTATTTTGGTTTGTTTATATATCTTAACTACATTTTTTCCCATGTATGAGTGGTAGCCTAGAGTTTTTAAACACATCAATGATTTTCTATGGTTGTTAGGAGCTCAGAATATGTAAACATTGGACTGGTCCAACCAATTGGATGTTCATACAACAAAGTGGTACTTTGACAAATATTTACAGCCTGGAGCCCATGTGACATCCACCATAAAAATGTCATTGTTACTCAAAGTCTTAATGATGACCCCTTCCTTTTGAAGACCTCACAAATTTCTTCATGCAAACCTCATGAATATTATTTTCATTTAGTCAGCAAAGTATAAAGACACACAAAATGCAGTGTTGATTCTTGTCTATGGAGAAATGGGTCTATATTTTCATGTCATTACGAAGCTCCATGGAAGGTTCAAGATGAGTATAATTCTCATAGATGAAAAACAAAAAAATAAATATGAAGAAGCATAGAATGATGGTTGTTTAAATATTCACAATGTTGATCTTCTGACAATATGGAAAGAAAATGTTGATTGTCAACGAGTAGTGTCTTAACACACAGTTTTGAAATATATTAAAAAATATTATTTGAAGGTGATATCTCTCCAAAATTTCTCTACAATTGTTGTGAAAGAAATGATAGAGGTAACAACAAACCTACTATGGAGATTAGGATATAGCCTTCCTAATGCTTAGAGAGGTCTCTCTCTTTATGATTTAACTTTGTTTAGTTAATTGATTTTAGGCTAGTTATGATTGTAGATGGGTTTTGATTTAGATTTTGTGGTGGAATCACTAACTTATATGGATAGAGGGATGTCTTTCACCATTGGGATATGGGGTCAAGTGTTAAGAAAATATGACTGGATCAACTTCAAAAGATAGTGCTTACAAGGCAAGTTAGCTTAGTAAATTCAGATCTTAAGGCTAGATGGTGAAGTTGTCTTCAATCGGATCCAAGGAGCAATTAAGTGTTCCTTAAACCAGATAATGAGTGAAATGGTAGGGGTCAATTGAAACCAGTGAGGAATAAAGGACTCCCTAATCTGGATATTAGAAGAAAACATTAAAATGATTAAGTTTCAAAGACAAAGTGTACCTGAACAAATTTGTAATATAATTCTAGTTAATTCATTCAATTTAGATAACATGAAAATTTTTGAAACACTTAAGAAAATAACAATTTGATGAAAATAAAATACTTTACTGGAGTAGCTCCACACATGAATCCTATAATGCAATCTCTTCACTAGTCAGTCCAATCCATTGACTTGAAAAGTTAGTACAATGAACCCTTAGGTTACAGCTCAATACAACTATAGAAAAGTCTAGCAATCCACACCCTATACTTTGGATTATGAAGTATTTATATAAAAATAGTTACAAAATATACCAAACTGTCTTGGGAATTAATCTAGGAAAAAGAAATATCTTCATGCAAGGAGATAGAGATAGATATTCAATTGTTGCAATCTATCATTGTTTATTAGGATGTGATATCATATCTTTTGCTACATTTTCTCCTTTGTTGTTTATCTTCACACTAACTTTTCTTTTTACTTTTCCCTTTTAAGTGATAATATTTTATCTGGCTGATCTGTTGCTTTCCTTTTACTGCTTTTTTTTTCATTTTTACCTTACATTTTTACATTAAGTCACTTAATTTCTCCCATGCCTTTGCATCTGGTACTTTCATATTTACCATTTTTCTGTAGATTTCATCTGCTTCGTTGTACTTTGCAAAGGTGGGTCTGTTGACAAAAAGGTTTTTTACCTCATGCTGGAGGTAAAATGGGTTCTCTAATGTCTGGTACAAAACCTTTCCTGTAGGCATCCTCCTCATAGAAGAATTGTTAGTCTTGCCACCTATGTGATTTTCTTGTTGTAGTCTTCATGTGACATCAATTTGTCATTTATCACCAAGGGATTAGGGAGACCTTTTTGCCTCAAAGCATCAAACCTAACGATGAACTTGTCTATAGCCAGTTCCATGGTTTGGGATTTGTCCTCAAGTTTCATCATTAAGTTCCTCTTCGTGAGCACTTTTCTCACCTCTAGTATGGTGCTAGTCCTGTAATCTATGTCTAGTTCTTGCAATTCATATTTATTTATAGAATTAAGGAATTGGATTATTTGGTGGCTTCTTCTGGCATATCTGAAAGTTCGGCTTTAAATTTTTGAATTGCTTCAGTGACCTCTTTGACTAAATAATTTTGTTCAAATATGCCTTATATAGATGGTCAAATATCATTGGTAGAGTCAATGATATTGGCCCACAACTATTCTTTATCTTGGGAAAGTGGCTCCTTCAATGTTAACTCTTTCTCTAGGTTCTTTATCCTCTTAGTCAACCTGGTTGACTTCTGAACTTCATTCTTGTGCATATTTTGTGCCAATTTATTCTCATCCTCTAGACTTGTAATTTGTTCTTTAAGTGTATTTATCTTTCTAGTGTGAATGGACATTTCCTCCATGGCTTTAACTACTTTACTTTCCTCATCACTCAACTGAGCTGCTACTATTTTTGAACCTATTGTTGATGTAGATGTTTTTGCAGCTAGAAGTGTTGTAGCTAGTGGAGCTATGGGGGCCAATGAAGCTACAAAGGTTGATGGTACTGCTATACTGACTATTCAAATGACAGTGGTAGTGGTTGTCTCAAGGCTGGCCTGTCTTAACTGTATCAAACTATCCAATTCTTTCTCCATTTCTTTCAACTGATCATTTAGTTGGAGAATGAGGTACATCACCTCCTCCTATTGGGCTTGCCTTTCTAGGACCTTCTTGGTCTATGGATGCTCTGAATGAGGCAGCTTCAATTGTTTCTTTAAAGCAGCAATATCCTTATTTTTCTTCTTTATAAATTTCTCTACAGCCTTGAAATCATTTGGATTACATCCAAGCTCAATCACCAAGTCTTCCAATAACTTTATTCTATTTTCCTTGGATTGTGAGGATGCCTTTCGCAGCTTGAGCTATGCGGTGATTTTATCTAGTAAGATTTGAAGTTTGTGCATGGCCATTGCTTTATTTGTAATTGTGGAATAAATCATCTCGCTTGCCTATTTTTGGAACTCAATTTGGTCAATAGGGTGAACATCCCTAGCCAAACTTCAAATTCAGTGTTCCTATAGTCTATTTATGATTTGGGTTGTTGCACTGTAGGTTGCATGAATGTCATTTGCATTTTACTTGTCTTAATTTCAAGGTCTGACATTAACCTATTTTGATTGTCATGTGTTTGTTTGAAGTACTCGGCATAAGTTGCAGCCTTCAATGCCTCATTCCTCAACTTAATTTCCTTGTATTTTTATTTTATATCTTTCTCTTTATCCATAGGCTTTCTGGATGAAGAGAATTCAATTTTTAGTTGTCTTTCAATAAGTTGAGTGTTTGAAGTAGAAGGCTGGTGAGTTTCTTTTGAAACTGTTGGGCCTTTACTGCTTCCAACCATTGTGTCAGTGTTAGTGATTTCCACTGTTTCAATGGTGTATTCTTGTTGAGTTACAGGATTAAGCTTGGGCCTCTTCCTACAATTGAACTCAAACCTATCATTTGTAGTGTCCGTCCCTGAGGTGGAACCTTATTCCCTGGTTCTTTTCACATTTATGTCTTCATTTGGCTGGAGTATGCAAAATGGAAGTAGTAGCCATTTGTTCTTCTAGGGTTGGAACCTACAGAAAGGAACTAGTATCAATCTGCGTTTCCACGTCAATTAAGGTACTCTCCACAACTATCAAAGTGTTTTCCAACCATTCTAGCTGGTTGGCATATCTCTCAATGTCTGGCCTAGGATCATGTATGAAAGGACTCAATTTGAATTTGAGCCTTAGTTTATTTATGACTCCATCGGGGTCATACTGGAACATGAAACTACTCTTGAAGTTCATTTGCTGTAAGATTTTGTCCGCTTCTATTGTAGCTTCCCTATTATTACAAATAAAAGGGCCCAATTGGTTTTTATTTTAAACTAGGTCTTCTTCCTAACTGACACGAAATTAACTTCATCAGAGTTTATGATTTGTCTTAAATACTATAATGAAAACATCCTCATGGGGAGGTATTTAGGCAGTTTGTAGGGAGTAAGTTGGCATCCATATATCCTGATTTTTATGTGGTCCTAGTATAGATACCAGTCTCCCACTCTACTACTTCTTGCCAACTATAAAAATCTCTTAATCTCCTCACTGATTCAGGGTTGATATCTACTGGTTAGCATGTTTATACCTAGATGAACAAATGAATCAATGAATTCTTTATATCCAAAAAAAGTCAAATTCTTTTGGACCAATGGTGTCCAAAAAATGACAGACCTTGGATTTCCCTTGGTGTCTAACTTTTGGATTTTGACTGGAAATTTGTCGGATTGATAATGTAGGAACACATGAAACAAAGATGAAGAGTTTTTTAACACTGTCTCATTTGGTAATTTGATAAACTATTCATGGATTTTTTCTGCTATGAACTGAGCAAAGTTGTAAACTGTAGCAAGAGGATTGCCTGGGCAAAAGATAGAAAGGAAAGCAAGGAAAAAATCATCCACATGTTCAACTGTGGTGTACCCTAGAATGTAAGAGAGCATGGATATAATTTGTCTTCCTTTCTTAGAAAAAAAGGTGGCATCATATGGAGGACTATCTGTTGGAGTATGAGGCTCTTCAATGATGAAAGTCTGAAAGATCTGAGCTTTCTTGGGAAGGTCTATCTTTATGTAGAGTTAAATTAAACCTTGAATGGAAAGTGGGGTTTCATTTGGCCCTAGATGGATTTGCAGCATTTGATTTATTGATTTTGCTGTAATAGTGAATAAAACCTATTGGTCGGGGGTGAGTATGGATCTTTGACTGGGAACATAACAATCTTGGCAGAAGTGAATGATTTCTAGGAATAGATGTACTTTCGGGAACAGGTACTTGAGCAAATTGGACTCCCACAGGTGAATGTCATCATTCTAGTTCAAAAGCTTGCCTTTACTTTAGCAGTGAGGTTTCAATAGGTGCGTAGGGGAAGTAGTGTCGTTGATTTTAAATTCTCTATTGGCTAATGGAAGGTGGTTAATATCTAGATGATGAGTTTGTAGAGGTCTTACATCTAGAGAGGATTGGGAAGTGGTAATTTGTTTTGTTCAATGGAATTACTCTTTATGTGGCTTTCGGAGTAAGGTCAGAAGGTTTGGAACAGTGGGGGGGGAGGGGTAATAACAATGTGTAAAAAGGGGTTTGGGAGAACAGTAAGTTTTTTTTTGAGTTTAGGAAGGTTTTTTAATTAATTTAATTAATTAACCTTTGACAATTACTGTTTATAACTTTAAATTGTAGGGTCGTTCCGGTTCTATAAAGAATACATGGAAATTTGATGGTTTTCTGCGCAGACAGGGTTTTGTGGTAGATGCAGAGGTTACTAATGCTTGAGCTGGCTATTCGTTGATTCAATTTTGTGTCTACAAGGTCTTTGAGTGGGAAAGGGTTGTTAATTTGGTTGTCAGAGGTTCAGGGTGTAATAATTGGTTAACAGAGGTTTACATCGAAAATGAGTGAAAAGAGTAAAATGGGGCTTTTTCGGCCTTTTAACCAATAATGGTTACATTTTGGCGCGAGATTTATTGAATGAACAGTGGGCAGTTTTGGTTTAGGTGGGGATGTGGTTTTAGTCCATACCACACTACTTTTGGATGGAGGGCAATATTTTTTGTGGGCACGCGATATAACCTGGTGCCGCCACATAGCAGAACAGTGCCCGTCCAAAACTGTGAATCTCACATTTTCTCGGGCTGTTAACTATCGGATGATGAACATGGGCGATATGGTTGTGCCTCATTGGATTTGGAGGTGGGAGATCGGAGGGATATTGTGCAATGAAGTTGCACTTACAGAGTTGGGATGTGATTGGCGAGGCTTGGGGTTTAATTACAATGAATTGTAAATATTCAACAAATAATGATGAGATTTTTAATATAAGAAAATGGTTAATAAAGGTGGGACCATGGGTTATATGGTGGAGTTTTTAACTATACACCAAGGTTTTGTGAGTTAAAATCGAGTCAAGGAATTATGACATGGGGGACTTTAAATGTATAAAGTGAGGTACAGTAAATAACTTAGGATAAAATGGGTTTAGTAGTTTTTTAAGGGGAAAAAGGAATTTGATAAGGGGGGAATGTATTATTTGTGATGGGAATGTGTTTCACACTAGGGAAAGGGGTTTTGGGAAGGGGGAATGATTTTTGAAGGGTAATGTCTAGGAAAAGTGTGAAACGAGGGAAAAAAGGTCGAAATGTGGGGAAATGGGTTTTAGAAGGAATGAAGGGAATAATGAGGGGAATTTAGTAAATTAAGTATGTGGGGGTCTAGTGAAATGAAGGGAAATTAGTAAATAAGCTTTAATGAATGTCATTTTTCTTTAACAATTCCTCCTGCACATGAAACATAGGATTAATCATGATGAATGTGCCTCTGACTTAGCAAGCTTGTGCATTTGCAAAGCTTCTTCTACCTACCCTTTATTTACCCTAGCATTTTCTCTTCATTTCATTGGGTGCATTTGAGCTTGCTAACCTTTCATTTCTTTTTCTTTTGATAAGAAAGCCATCTAATTCTAACCTTATAAATTCCAATGGCTCAGATTAAACTGATGAGCTCATTATTATTCTCTACTTAACTATTGATCTGCCAAGATTAAACAATTTGGCTAGATCTTTATTCTCTATCTATCAACATGAAATTTAAAGCATGAATGAATCAAGATTAAACTATTTGACCATCATGGATTGTGGCATTTTTGAGAAGCTACAGACAATGTTATTTTACAAAGTAAAGTAAAAGGAGTGGCATTTGAATTTGCACACTTTCATGATCTATCATTATCTCTTTTGTGGGATTCATATGTTTTACTTTTTTGATCTTTTCTTTCTTTTTGTCCTTTGACTATTCTCTTAAGACATACCCTCTTTACATTTTTTAATTTTAATATGGGAAAAAATTTTGCAGAAAGAAAAAGTATGTACAACATTACAAGACATAACCATAGCCAATTCAAAATTATGAATCCTATTATTATAGGACTCTAATAATGGCTCCACATGGGGATGGGATTTCCGGGTGAAATGTCAAGAACTTTAAGATCGGTATCCTTGAAACTTTGAATGTGGTTGCCTTGTCATTGCTCCTATGTGATCTTCTTTATTCATACGTAACATGGTATACCTTTCAAATCTCATGGCCTTCTCTTTGGGCTTTAACTTCGAAAGATTACCATCCAATCCAATTCAAACTTTTTAATGTTATATACAATGAGGAAAGTAAACAAATGAAGTATTATTAATCTGTGGATAAGTAGTGCTTCAGGATTCTACCATTGAATGGTCCTCCTAGTAGATTTGTTCCATCTAGTTGTCTTAAGAAAAATGCATTGTTACCTCTGTAAGCATAAATGATATAAGGGCCTTGCCATAGGAAATCAAATTTACCATGTTTACCCTTTTATTCTCTTCTAGAATCCCATTTGAGTACTTTGTCACCTATGTAAAAATAAATAGCTTTGGTCTTCTTGAAAAAATATTTTTGATTTTATCCGGGATCACTTGTGATTTGGCATAGACTTCTTCTCCGGTTGCTGCAAGTGTATTGTCTAATTTATCGTTCTTTGGATATCATTTGGTTCTACCTACAAATCTTGAACCATTTTCATTACTAGTACTCCTAAAGAGGATTGGAAAAACAACATCCATTCCATATATTAGTTGGTAAGGAGATGTACCAATGGATTTTTTCGTAGTTAGTCTATCTGCCCATAAGGCATTAACCACCTTTTTGTTCCAGGTCTTCTTGTTGTCTTGTAGCAATTTCTTGATAATATTAACAAGGGTTTTGTTTGAGGATTCTAGAAGTCCATTACCTTGAGGTTAATAGGCAGTGGAATGGCCAAGGGTAATGTGATATCGGTTACAAAAGTCTACCATTTTCTTAGATTTGAAGGCAGCTACATTACCAGTAATGAGCTATTGTGGGCATTCAAACTTAGAAAGAATGTTTTTCTCGAGGAATGAAATGATGACAGATTCTATGGCTTATCTAGAAGGGAAGGCTTCTATCCATTTAATAAAGTAATCAGTGACTATCAAAATCCACTTATGTTGGGCTGAGGAGTATGGGTGAATTTCCCCATTGAAGTCTAAACCCCATTGTTGAAAAGGCATTTTTGTGGTGATGGGTTTTAGAGGGAATCATAAGAGCTTCCCTTTGCCCTCAAATATTTGGCACTTGTGACAGGAGGTCACATATTTCTTGACATCTACAAAAACGGTTGGCCAGTAAAAACCTACCCTTAGAATCTTATCAGCAGTTGTCTTCCAATATAGGTGTCCTCTACAATCTCCTACATGAAATTCTTGCATAACTTTGTTAGCTTCATCTTTTAATAAACAATCCAGTAAAATGCCACCATTATCTTTCCAAAATAAATCATTGTCTACGATACAATATTTCATTGATTTCATTTTAAAAAAATCTACTTTTAGTTCTAGATAAACCAAGAGGAGCTTGTAGGTTTAGTAAAACAAATATGATACTGTATACCAGGGTGAATCTATGAAATCTTTACTGATCTATGGAGTCACCATCTCTTCCTGATCATCTAAGGCTCCAATGAAATGTATATCTAAGGCCTGACAGTTCGATTCGGCCATGAGTTTAGCTAAACCTTGGCCTTTGATAAGTTTTGTTGGCTTTATTTCTATGTCATATTCAAAACTAGTGGCAATCCATTTGCCTCTCTTTCCTTCAGGTCCATTATATGTCAGAATGTCTTTTACTACTGAATTTAGGACATAAGAAATTATGTGTGAATAGAATATGTACACTCTGAAACCTTTAATATCTTTTACCAAAGCAAGTGATTGTTTTCCATTATGTTGTACTTTTGTGTAGCATTTCTCAAAGATTTGTTGAAAAGTGCAATAGGTTGATCATCACCTTGATTATTCTTCTACAACAAGACTACATCAATAATATTTTTTGAAGCAGAAGAAAAAATTATAAAATCTTTTTTCAAATCAAGACTTATGAGGACTGGTGTTTTAGTAAGGGCTTCCTTTATTGCCTCAAAAGACTATTTAGCCTCTATTGTCCACTTAAGTTTTGAATCATTCTCTAATATGTTAGTTACTTCTCTGATTAATTTTTCTAAGTTTGAAATGAAAATTCTAAGAAAAATTATTTTTCCTAAAAATGATTGTAATTCTTTTATGTTTCAAGGATGAGTTATGTTTATGATTGCCTCTATTCTAGCTAGATCTATTCTAATTCAATATTTTGATATTATGTGCCCCAAGAGTTTGCCTTCTTCTAGATCAAAGAGGGTCTTTTTGGGATTTAAGGAAATGCCAAAATTTTGACATTTAATAAAAACTCTTCTTAGGTGATCTAGATGTTCATTATCTAATTTGGAAAATACTATGATGTCATCTTGGTAAACAACTAGGAAGTCATGGATTTCTTTTCCAAAATCTATGTTCATTGCTCTTTGGAATGTAGCTCCAGAATTCATCAATCCAAAAGGCATTTTAGAATAACTTAATGTAACCCAGGGAGTGGTAGATGTAGTCATTTCTTGATCCTCTGGTTCAAGTAAGATTTGGTTGTATCCAGAGAATCCATCAAGCAATGAAATTTTGGATGATCCTACTACCCTCTGGAGAATATGGTCCATTTTAGGGAGAGGATAGTTATCTTTTAATGACCCTTTGTTCAAGTTCTTGAAATCAACACAGAGTCTAATTTCTCATGTTTTATTTCAAGTCGTGACTGAATTGGAGAGCCAATCTGACTATCTAATTGGTGCTATGATTTGTGCAACATACATCCCTTTTACTTCTTTTTCAATTAATGGCATCAGAAATGGATTAATTATCCTATGATTCTCTTTAAAAGGTTTCTGATCTTCTTTGATGGGTATCTTATGTTAAATAATGCTGGTATCATAAGACTTAAGGTCTTCACAACTCCAGGCAAAGACATATTGAAACTCTTTGAACAGATCTATGTATTTCAACTTTTCATTTGGAGGTAATGATTTGGATATTTTGATAAGCGTGGGTTTTTATTCTATTCCTATGTTACATTCTTCTATGTCTGCTCTTAAAGGCTCCATTTTTGGTTTCCTAGTTGCATCATTTGAATCAAACAAATCTTCTAATGGGACTAATCCTTTAGGTAAAAAGTTATTTTTTAGGTTTAAAATCTCATAATCATCATTGATTATTTCTTCTATTTCTACTTTTCCGAAATTGTCTTTTTATACTTTAGTGAATTTAGTGAATTTAGTGGGTTTATCTACATCTAAAGAATTTACATTTATTTCACTATGTATGATGTTATCTACTATATAGTCAGTATCTATGTTACAAGTTTGAAACTCTTCTTCAGAATTCATGAAATCATATATTTGAGAATCAAGTCTATGCCTTACTTATGCAGTGTACTTGTGGTTGGGCTGAAAAGGTAATTTGCAAGTGCTAATGAAAGTATTCAAATTGTGAGCTTGCATGTTCTGTTTCCTAGGGATAGCAAAAAAATCAGTTTCAAGAAGTTCCTTAATCAGATCTAGTATAGTCTCTCTGTATTGGCTAAGTTTGGGATTATTCACAGAGCATTCTCCTTTAATTTGTTTTATAATCAACTCTGAGTCTGCCATGATAGAAACTCCCTTGGCTCTAAGTTTTCTTACAATTTGGAGTCCTAATGTTAAAGCTTCATATTCTATTATGTTGTTTGTGCATTTAATGTTTAATCTAAAGGCATGACCTTCAAAATGATTATTTTCTATGTTGTGAATCCAAACTCCTGCACCTTCTCCTAATATACTTACAAATCCATCAAAATGTAAATGCCATAGAGATTCATGAAATATGTTTTCACTATCACATTCTTTGTATTTCTCTTCTACAACTGTGATCTCATTTTTGTCATTGTCTGAATTGTACAAGATAAATGAGTCCATATCAAAATGCATGGAGTATATAGGGTAATTTTGTGGTTTCTCTAAACTACTTACCATGTATTTCATCAAGGTTTCTTTGCTAACCAAAAATAGATATGGTGGCATATGACATGCCTAACTATAGAGATCCCTACAATTTTTCTCCCCATGAATGAGATAATACCATTCCACACTTGGGTGGGATATTAGCAACTACTAGGCCCATAAAAATACTCTTTTCTAGGCACTAGACTATAGTCACACACAAATATTTGATCAAGCCAAGGTATTTGACTTGGCTAGAATCAAAGGAAAACAGGTCCTTGTATGGTCTGGTGATATCTAAGTTTAATCTCACCATGATTTCCTTAGGCATTAGGTCTTGGGATGGCCCTGAATCTAGCATAGCATTATGTAAGATTTTATCATGAACATTTACGCTAATGTAGAATGGAGGGATACCCTCTTGTTTATGTTTTCCATTTACTTCTGAACCAAAAAAAAATCAGGTTGATCATCATTAAGGTTTATATCATCTTCTCCTTCAACTATGTTTAGTGTTTCAGTGATTTGTGCTTTGTATGATTCATTTTTCACTGGCTCTCTCAAAGGAACTAATATTTTCAACTTGGCTATCTCAGTCTTAATGTTAAATGGAAATTGAGTTTTGCTTGATTGGATCTGATCTTCCTTAGCAAATGTGGTCTGAGTATTTTTATCTTCTTTATCAGCACTTGTCAATTCGATTTGTGTACCAGCAACTTTGTTTTGAATTTTCATATTTGAAATGGCTTGAGTAACAATTTTAGTTTAAGTTTCAGTGGAAGTTATATCTACAATGTTTGGGCTAGAAGTCTCCTGAGTTCCTCTAGGAACTTTGGCCATAGGAGATTCTGTTATTTTTTTAGTTTGGGTTTGGACAGATTTCTTAGTGGGAGTTTCAGTATTCTTTTTGCTTCTAAGGCTACATTGTCTATGAACTTCATAAATAGCAGATTCATAGCCTTGTTTATAGTCAAATAACTCTCTATATTCTAATTGAAATTGTTTTATCATGTACAATTCATGTTCTTCCTGAGTAAGAAAATCAACATCTTCATCTTTAATCCCTAAGAGGTTTATCTGGGTGTCCTCCTATTCTTCATGATTTTGTGAACCTTCAGCATAATTCTCCTAGAAAGGTCATCTAATATGTTGATCTGGTATTTCATCTCTTGTTTTTCCAGTGTTAATATTTTTCCCAAAATTTGAGTTTCTAATTGGGGGTGCTTGTTGATTTTCCCACTAAGATTTTCTTTCCATATTTTCTAATCTATCCATTATCCTTTCTACACATTTAGCTAAACTATCTATTTTACCATTTGAAGCGGATGGTTCCTATTTAATGGTAACTTTTTTCTTAAAAATCATCCTCTCTTTCTTAGCTAATAAATTTGCTTCTACACTAGTAGCATTACTTTGCATCTGTTCCAATGTTTTAGGGTTTCTTTCTCTAAATTGTTAAGACATATCAGTCTCAAACCCATCAGGAAATTTGATTAGTGCTAAGTCTGGTAGAGGTTTAATATTTGCAGGGATTGCATTATAGATACTCTTGAACCTAGTACAATAATCTTGAATAGATTCATTAGGAGCTCTTCTAATGTTATCATATTCAGACAATATTTGTAAAGGTTTTTTCATTCTTTCCCATCTATTAATAAACAGTCTATGGAAATCAACTAAATAAGTAATATGATTAGTAGGTAAACCTTTGAACCATTTTTTAACATCCCCTGTTAGTGTTTGGGAAACTAACCTCATTTTCGCATCATAGTCATCAATATCTTGTAATTCAAAGTAGTTAATCATTTTATTGACATGTTGTTGGATAGTATATTTAATAGTAGCATCAAAAAAAAATATTTGACATTGATAGTCTTGGGGCATGACATGTAGTGGAGTTGGTAAGACCAATTTTCCATATATGTCTGCTACGACTGAGATTTTGGTTTGACTGGGGGGGCAAAGTAGTGGTGCTTGAAGAAGCACTTCAGATGGCTGTATCTGAACTAGATGAAATTGAGATGTTTGGTTGGAGAGAAAGCTGAGGTATGAATGGTTTATGGGAATGAACTATGGTGGATATTATAGGTGATGTGGTAGTAAATGAAGCTTTATTTACAGTTTTTGAAGACTCTGTAGAAATTTCATGGGTAGCAACAGTTAAGGCAGCTGATTCAACAGATTGTTGAAGATAGGCCTCATCTATATGGCCTTTCAAGGTTAAGGTTAAAGCTTCTAGTTTATCAAAAGTTATCCAAAAAATGTTTATCTAAATTTGGATGTATAGGAGCCATGTTTGACTCAAAGAACTAAATAAAATTAGGGTCTATTACAATTTCATGAATTTCTCTGATTTGGTTCTAAACAGAGAAAGCTCAAATGATAAATCAAACTGAATACCCTCTAAACTTGATAATTCTTTAGGGAGGGAATTTGATTTAATTAACTGACTACTACTTCCTTGAGTTTCTACCCTTTTTTTATTTTCTTAAAATTTTGTCAAGGTCATTAACTATTGTAACGGGGTTTGCATCTAGATTTTCCTTGGTATAGTGTGTTCTTTTGGGAGCTAGAATTTTTATTTTTTAATTGTTTATGAAAACTTTTAACAACTCTAAAATAACCTTAAGGTGCAAAAGATGATATTTGAGATTTCCTCAAAGTTTTATTACACTGAGGATCGAGTCCCCAATATGGTCGCCAATATGTTATCTCTCCAAAATTTCTCTGGAGTTGTTGTGAAAGAAATGATAGAGGTAACCACAAACCTACTTTGGAGATTAGGATCTAGCCTTCCTAATGCTCACTGAGGGCTCTCTTTTTATGATTTAACTTTGTTTAGTTAATTGATTTTAGGATAGTTATGATTGTACTAGGGTTTTGATTTAGATTTGGTGGTAGAATCACTCACTTAGATGGATAGAGGGATGTCCTTTACCATTGGGCTATGGGATCAAGTGTCAAGAAAACAGGACTGGATCAAGTTCTAAAGATAGTGTTTACAGGGCAAGGTAGATGAGTAAATTCAGATCTTAAGGTTGGATAGTGAAGTTGTTTTCAATCAGATCCAAGGAGCAATTAAGGGTTCCTTAAGCCGGATAATGAGTGAAATGGTAGGGGTCAATAAAAACTAGGTAGCAATAAAGGATTCCCTAATCTGGATATCAGAAGAAAACATCAAAATGCTTAATTGTTCAAGACAAAGTGCACTTAAACAAATTATGTAATATAATTCCAGTTAATTCATTCAATTTAGATAATGTGCAAGTTTGTGAAACACTTAACAAAATAAAAATTTTACAAGAAGAAAATACTCCACTGAAGTAGCTCAACACATGAATCCTATAATGCAATCTCTTTAATACTCACTCCAGTCTGTTGACTTGAAAAATTGGTTCAATGAACCCTCAGGTTACAGATCAATACAAATATAGAAATGTCTAGCAATCCACACTCTATACTTTGGATTATGAAGTATTTATATAAAAATAGTTACAAAATATCCTAAACTGTCTTGGGAATTAATATAGGAAAGATAAATATCTTCATGCAAGAAGATAGAGACAATTATTCAACTACTGCAATCTGTCCTTGTTTATTAGGTTGTGTTGTCAGATCTTCTGCAACCTTTTCTCCTTTTTTGTTTGTCTTCACGCTGACTGTTCTTTTTAATTTTCCCTTTTAACTGATACTCTTTCATGTAGCTGATCTGTTGCTTTTCTTTTACTTCTTTATTTTCACTTTTACCTTACATTTTTACAGTAAGTCATTTAATTTATCCCATGTTTCTGCATCTGGTAATTTGATATTTACCACTTTTCTATAGTTTTCACCTACTTTTGTGTACTTTTCAAAGTTGGTTCTATTCAAAAAAAGGTGTTTTACCTCATGCTGGAGGTAAAATAGGTTCTCAAATGTCTAGTACAGAACCTTTCCTGTAGGCATCCCCTTCATAGAAGAATTATTGGCTTGATCTCTTGCCACCTCTTCTTTTTCAATTTCTCTACAGCCTTGACATCATTGGGGTTATATCAAAGCAGAATCACCAACTCTTCCAGTGACCTGATTCTATTTCCTTAGCTTGTGAGCATGCCTTTTCCAACTTGAACAATGCAGTGATTTTATTTAGTGAGCTTTGAATTTTGTGCACAGTCATTGCTTATATGTCATTGTGGAATAAATCATCTCACCTTCCTATTTGTGGAACTCAATTTGGTCAATAGGTTGAACATCCCTAGCCAAAACTTCAAATTTAGTCTTCCTATAGTCTGCTGATGGTTTGGGCTACTACACTGTAGGCTGCATGAATGTCATTTGCATTTTACCTGTCTTAATGTCAAAGGTTCACATTAACCTATGCTGATTGGTAGGTGTTTGTTTGAAATAATTGTCATAAGTTTCAGCCTTCAATGCTTTATTCCTCAACATAATTTCCTTGTATTTGTCTTTTATATCTTTTTGTTTATCCACAAGCTTGCTCGATGAAGAGACTTCAATGCTAAGATGTTTCTCAATAAGTTGAGTATTTGAAGTAGAAGGCTGGTGAGTTTCCTATGAAACCATTAGGCCTTCACTCCTTCCAACCATTGTGTTAGTGTCAGTGACTTCCACTGTCTCACTGATGTCTTCTTGTTCAGCTACATGATTAAGCTTGGGCCTCTTCCTATAATTGATCTCAAACTTATCATATTAGTGTCCATCCCTGAGCTAGAACGTTCTTTCATGGTTCTTTTCACATTTTGTCCTCATTGGCTAGAGTTTGAAAACTGGGAGTAATAGTCATCTATTCTTTTAGGGCTGGAACATGTAGAAAGGAACTAGTATCAATCTACTTTTCCCCATCAATTAAGGTACTCTCCAAATATATCAAAGTGTTTTCCAACCATTCTGACAGGTTGGCATATCTCTCAATGTCTGTCTTAGGTTCATGTATGAAAGGACTCAATTTGAGTTTGGGCCTTAGTTTATTTAATACTCCATTAGGGTCATACTGCCACATGAAACTGCTCTTGAAGTTCATCTGTTATAAGATTTTCTTTGCTTTTGGTCTAGCTTCCCTATTATTAAAAATAAAAGGGCCCATTTTGTTTTTTATTATGAACTGGGTCTTCCTCCTAGCTAACAGGAAATTAACTTCATCAAAGTTTATGATTTGTCTGAAATACTCTAATGCAAATATCCTCATGGGCATTTGGGAAGTTTGTAGGGAGTAAGTTGGAATCCATATATCCTAATTTCTATTCTTTGCCAACTATAAAACTCTTTTAATCTCCTCACTAATTCTAGTTTGATAGCTACTAGTTAGCATGTTTATAATAGGATGAACAAATGAATCAATGAATTCTTTATAACCAAAAATAGTTGAATCTCATTGGATCAATGGTGTGAAAAAGATGACAGATCTTGGATTTCCCTTGGTGCCTAACTTTTGGATGCTGACTGGAAATTTGTCGGACTAATAATATAGGAACATGTGAAACAAAATTGAAGAGTATTTGAACACTCTCTCATTTGGTAATCTGATAAACTGTTCATGAATTCTATCTTCTATGAACTGAGAGAAGTTGTAAACGATATTAGGAGGCTTGCCCGGGCAAAGGATAGAAAGGAAAGCAAGGACAACCTCACCCACATGTTCATTTGTTGTGTACCCTAGAATGCAAGAGAGCATGGTTATAATTTATCTGCCTCTCTAAAAAAAAATGGTGGTAGCATATGGAGGACTATCTATTGGAGTACGAGACTCTTCAATGATGAAAGTCTGAAAGATCTAAGCTTTGTTGGGAAGGTCTAGCTTTATGTAGAGTTCAAGTAAACCTTAAATAGAAAGTGGGGTCTCATTTGGGCCTCGGTGGATCCGTAGCATTTGGTTTATTGATTTTGTTGTAATAGTGAATAAAACCTATTGTTCAGGGGTGACTATGGCAAATTGACTAGAAACATAACAATCTTGGCAGAAGTGGATCATTTCTAGGAATAGGTATACTTCTGGGAATAGGTACTTGGGGAAATTTGACTCCCATACGTGAATGTCATCATTCTGGTTCAAAAATTTGTCTTTACTCCAGTAGTGGTGTTTCAATAGTTGGGCAGGGGAGGCAGTGTCCTTGATTTGAAATTCTATATCGGCCAATGGAAGCTGGTCAATATCCAAGTGATGGGTTTGCAGAGGTCTTACATCCAGAGAGGTTTGGTAAGCCATAATTTTTCCTTTCAATGGAATTACTCTTTTTGTGGCTTTGGGAGTAAGGTTAGAATGTTGGGAAAAATGGGGAGGGTAATAACAGTCTGCAAAATGGGGTTTGGGAGCACAGTAAGCTTTTCTTGAGTTTAGGAAGTTTTTTAATTAATTTAATTAATTAACCTTTGATAAGTACAAGGTATAACTTTAAATTGTAGAGCCATTCTGGTTCTACCATAAATACCTGGAAATTTGACACTTTGGTGCTCAAAAGGGTTTATTTGGTAGATGCAGAGGTTACTGAGGCTTCAGCTGGCCATTCATTGCTTCAATTTGGTGTATGCAGTGTCTTCGGGTGGCAAAAGGTGGTTAATTTGGTCACGCAGAGGTTCAGGGTGTTAGAATTGGTTAATATAGGTTTAGAGCGAAAATGAGCGAAAAGAGTAAAATGAGGCTTCTTCGGCGTTTTAACCAATAATGGTTACATTTTGGTGCGATGTTTATTGAATGAATAGTGGGCAGTTTTGGTTTAGGTAGGGAATTGGTTTTAGGCCATATCACACCACTTTTCAATCAAGGGTTGTATTTTTCACAGGCATGTGATATAACCTAATGTCGCCACGAAGCAGAATAGTGCCAGGCCAAAACCATGAATCTCCGGTGCTCTCGGGTCATTAACTGTTAGATGATGAACCCGCGCGATATGGCTATGTGCCGTTGGATATGGAGGTGGGAGATCATAGGGATATCGCACGACGAAGTTGCACAGACAAAGTTGGGATGTGATTGGCGGGGCTCGGGGTTTAACTACAATGAATTGCGATTATTCAACAAATAATGATGGGATTTTTAATATAAGAAAATGGTTAATAAAGGTGGGACCATGGGTTACATGGTGGAGTTTTTAACTATACACCAAGGTTTGGTGAGTTAAAAGGATGTTGGGGAATTATGACATGGCAGACTTTAAATGTATAAACTACGGTATAGTAAATAACATAGGATAAATGGGGTTTAGTGGTTTTTTAAGGGGAAAAGGAAATTAATAAAGGGGGAATGTATTATTTGTGATGGGAATGTGTTTCACACTAGGGAAAGGAGTTTTGGGAAGGTGGAATGATTTTTGAAGGGTAATATCTAGGAAAATGTGTGAAACTAGGGGAAAAAGGTTGAAATGAGGGGACAGGTTTTTTAGAAGGAATGAAGGGAAGAATGAGGGGAAGTTAGTAAAGTAAGTATGTGGGGATCTAGTGAAATGAAGGGAAATTAGTAAATAAGCTTTAATGAATGTCATTTTTCTTTCACAATTCCTTCTACACATGAAACATAGGATTAAGCATGATGAATTTGCCTTTGACTTAGCAACCTTATGCATTTTAAGAAATTCTTCTACCTACCGTTTATTTACCCTTTCATTTTCTCTTGATTTAATTAGGTGTATTTTCGTGAACACCAGCGTAGCTTCTCCACCAAAACTGGTTTCGTGAACATGTCTGCACAGTTCTCCTTTGTATGCACCTTTTCAAGAGAAACGCCCCTTTCAGTGATAACCTGTCTTACAAAATGATATTTGATTGGAATATGCTTTGACTTACTATGATAGGCCGGATTCTTAGCCAAATGTATTGCACTTTGACTGTCACAAAGTAACTTGATGTTATCCTTTAACCTACCAAACTCACCAAGTAAACCTTTCAACCAAACCGCCTCTTTGCAAGCATGAGAAGCAGCAATGTATTCTGCTTCAGTAGTAGAAAAAGCAACAATATTCTATAGCTTTGACATCCAGCTAATAGCTCCACCTGCAAGAGTAAAGACATACCTTGAATTTGATCTCCTCTTATCCAAATCACCTGCAAAATCGGAATCAACATATCTGCAAACATATTCACTACTCTTATTGTAAGAAATACAATAACTACTTGTGCCTCTCAAGTACTGAAGCACCCATTTCACTGTTGACCAGTGTTCTTTACCCGGATTTGCCATGTACCTGCTGACAACCCCAACTGCATGAGAAATATCTGGTCGCGTACATACCATCGCATACATCAAACATCCTACTACATTGGCATAAGGAATTCGAGACATATAATCCTTTTCTTCATCTGTATTAGGACATAAACGCGAAGAAAGCTTAAAATGGGAAGCTAAAGGGATCGACACAGGCTTCACATTGTTCATACCAAACCTCAAAAGTATTTTCTCAACATACTTCTGTTGTGATAGCCACAGCTTACCATTGCCCCTGTCTCTGAAAATCTCCATGCCAAAAATCTGTCTTGCGGCTCCTAGATCTTTCATTTCAAACGTCCTTGCCATCTGAGTCTTCAACCTGTTGATTTCTTCAATGCTTTTGCTTGCTAAAAGCATATCATCAACATATAACACTAAGATAATGAACATGCCATTATTCAACTGTTTGAAATAAACGCAATGATCATATTCACTTCTAACATACTTCTGACTCAACATGAAAGAATCAAACTTCTTATACCACTGCCGAGGCGACTGCGCTTCAGGCCATATAATGACTTCTGGAGCCTGCAGACAAATTTCGCATTGCGATGCTGAACAAACCCTTCCGGTTGTTCCATATATATTTCCTCATCTAAATCACCATGTAGAAATGCAGTCTTAACATCTAACTGCTGCAACTCCAAATCAAACAAAGCCACTAATGCTAACACAATTCTAATGGAAACAATATTAACCACTGGTGAAAAAATCTCATGAAAGTCTATGCCGGCTTTCTGAGAAAACCCTTTTGCAACCAGTCGTGCTTTGTACCTGTCTTCCGTATCATTCACACCCCGTTTCAGCTTGAACACCCACTTGCATCCCACAGTTTTCCTGCCTTTCGGAAGCTCCACCAGATCCCATGTGTCGTTTTTACTCAAGGCCATCATTTCTTCCTTCATGGCTGCTTTCCATTTGTCACTATTTGAACCTTCTACAGCTTCCTGATAACACAAAGGTTCATCATCATTAGCGATCAAAGAAACTAAATCATCATACCTTCTCGGATGGCGTTTGATCCTTGTAGATCTCCTTAAGAATGTTTCTGGTGCTTCCACAATGGGTTGTCTATCAACTGTAGGAATTTCTTCATGATCGCCATCTGAGACCTGTTCATGTCCTCCATCTGAACCTTGTTCATAATCTGATTCTGAAACCTGTTCATGAATAGAATCTGAACTATGGTCATTATGACTATCATTAGAAATGTTGTCAAACTGAATATGCTGGAAATCAGATACATCATCCTGTTTCAATCTTCTATCTACATCTAACTGTACAAGAGAGGATTCATTAAACCTTACATCTCTGTTGATCATGATTTTGTGGGTAGTAGGATCCCACAATCTAAATCCCTTTGTTCCATCACCATACCCAACAAAGATATACCTTTTAGACTTTGGATCTAATTTAGTTCGATGATGTTTAGGCACTAGAGCATATGCATCACAACCAAACACTCTGAGTTTAGAATAGTCACAAGGGTGTCCTGTCCATACCTCTTGCGAAACCTTGCAGTCTATTGTCGTTGATGGAGATCGGTTTATCACATAACAAGCAGTTGCCACTGCTTCCGTCCACAACTCCTTCGGCAACCCAGCATTACTCAGCATACACCTTGCTCTCTCTAGAAGAGTCCTGTTCATGCGTTCAACAACTCCATTCTGCTGAGGAGTATAAACCGTGGTCTTAT
>APFE031390191.1:0-14208 GCA_000404065.3 Pinus taeda | reverse complement strand
AGCCCCTTATCCCCTTCATTTCGCTTCATTTCGACCAAAACCCTTGTTCCACACATCGGGATAAGTTTCACTAAAATGATGTTTCTGAGCAATGAAAGAATATTTTTTCAAAACTGAGAGAGTTTTTTGTCCACAACATGCCAAGGAAGAAAAAAATCCTTCAATGTTTGCACAGGTGTCATGGTTTTAAAGAAATGTCAAAAATACCGGCGAGAACGAAGGTGCTCCAAGGACGGTTGGCCAAAGCACAAAAACAAAGGAAAATGCCCGATCCACTCAAAATTTTGGCCAAAGCCTCTTTGAATGAGCATGGTACTTGATTGGAGACTCCCAACCCAAATTTCAAGAAATTTGGAGAAAATTTTGCCATTTGTGAATTTTTTGTGCTAAACACAGGTTTTTGCTCATTAACGGGTCTCACCCCCGGTGAGACCCTTTGTCCCGGCAACTCCATTTGACAAAAACTTAGCATTTCCAGATTGTTAATGCAAATTTACATATGCTCATGGATGGACTTGAGATTTTGTGAAGTTTTGGGCCTCCAGAAAGTCAAAAAACATGCAAAATTTGACTTTCTGTCACCTTTTTGAACTCCAGAAAGCTGTCTTGGGAGAATTGATTTTTGACAGGGCAAATGAACTCCAAATCCAAAAATTCCAGTTGGGTTGGAAATTAGACTCAATGATCTTTCCAAAAAGCCTACACTTGCCCAACTTTTCCACCTGAAAGTTCCCCAAACATGGCTCCAAAGGGGCGCAACATGTCAGGGAAGGGGGCGCGACATGTCAGGCAGAATTGCCCAGAAATGCATTGTATAGCCCAGAAAACGCAGATTTGACTCAGTTTGACTTTTTGAGGTGAATGATGATTCTCTCTGATGTAATTATGGTACTTTTTAGACACTTTTACCCTTATGTAACTCTTCTAAAAGATTCATTCATGAAAAGGGTACAAATTAAATGAATGAATTGGTTTCCAAGTTTATAGAGGCAAGTTGTTTTGACTGCCTAGATTTTAGTGCTAAGTTTAGAAGTGGTTGAAACAGCTCCTAGAAGGACGAGCTCGACCCCTAGAGACAAGGAAAGGTGTTAGCTTGCCTATATTATGTATTTTCTTAGTCATTTTCAGAGGTTGGAAGGTTGGACTCTTGAGGGAGAAGCTATCATTGTATTATTTCACTGTATCTCTGCAAATTTTGGCTAAGGAAGACCAGGGTTTTGCAGTCCTCTTTGGGATTCTTGTGGACTCATGTGTTGATGGTGTGTTTCTCAATGTTCTTGTAAGCTTTTTTATGTGATTCATTTCCTTTCTTTACTTCTGCACATTAAACAAATGAAGTGTTAAAGTAAGAATTCTTGCTTGCCATGCTCTGCTTTTAAGTTTGTTTAATTTCAATGTTTTCTACTGTCTAAAGAGAATTCAAAGATATTTTTTGCTCTCTTTAGCTCTATTTCTTTCATTCCTGACCATCCACTTAAGTTAAAGGCATCAACATTGTCTCCTACCTCGCCCTAAGGAACCCCCTGCAGAAACTGTGTCCCATCCCCGCACCCAAAATTTCCCTCTCCTCAATTTGCCACCAAAAACCCTAAAAACCCCAAATCAACCCTTTTGATTGGTTTACTAGCCTAAAATCAGTTTTACCTTATTGGTCATCTCATCTATTGAAGCTTTTACGAGATAGACCGAAGAGAGCCTTCTCCTGCCTCGTAGGGCTAGCTACGAGGCTAAATGGTTTGATGTAGCCTTGAGGTTTACCTTTCTCAGCCTGAGGTGAAGTTTCAAGCTCTAACATACTGGCGACCATACTGGGGAGAACATTCAACTTGTTGATTGTCTTGTCCCAGTACATGCAATCAAGGTGCAGTTCTGATGCTGATGGTGGACAACACTCAGATACATATACAGGCTAAACTATTCACCCGGCGACTCCAATTCGATCCAGACATTCCAGTGCTTGTTGATTCATTCATGCAATGGTAGGGTATACCCTATGTGAAGAAGTAGAAGAAATAAGAAATTTGTTAGCAAATACTGAATTTGATGAAGATGTTTTCAGTGCCTTGCTTCAATGGTTCAAATCTTTAAAGTTCTTCAAAACTGAATTTTGGAGCTAATTGTTGAAAGAATTGAAGAGGAGATTCAATGGTTAGATGAGAAGATCCAGTCATATGATTTCCAAGACCCTAAAAAGTTTTTGGAAATCCTTCCTCCATCGAAACAAGAAATCATACACTTGCCTATAGAGGTTTACATTGACAATGTGCAGCTGGAAGTATGCATTGCAGAGTTGGGGCAGCCAACAGAGTCTGGCTTCCGTGATCCTATTGCAGCATACATGGACATGTGTTTCAGTTTGATTGATAGATCAGACTATCTTGTACGTGACCAGGGTCATTACGTGCATGAAAGACTGCCAGCAATCACATCTGTGTCTTGGCGGACACATTCTCAAGCGGCATTATTTTCAGGTCTACTTGAATGGTTAATTTGGCATTTCAGTATTACCTGATCTATTGTTTGTACAACAGATTAGGGTAGATTTTGTAAATAAATAAGCAGCCATAAGGGCAGCATCATGTTTTAGTTTGCTTGGAGATTGTTAAGTCATTTTCAGTCATTTTAGTCTTGAGATCAATTCAATTTGAGTTCAGTTTCAATTGTGTTGATGATGACTCCATTGCCCAATGGGTAGAGGCACTGTCTGCTCTCCCAAAGTTCTGCGGTTCTTGGAACCTCCACGAAGCGGCAGCTGCCATCCCAAGTGGAGCCGATGTTAGACTCCGTCTTATGTCAGTATGAGATTGATTCTTCTTCAAAACCCTGTTTTGAAGAAGAAATCATTAAATGTGTTGTTTTAGATTATGTAATTTATTCTCCAGCTCTTCAAAAGGCAGCAGTGACTTCAAGCTCCTATCCCTGCACAAGCACAATTCAAAAAATTCACTTTACATAATATATCAATGGAGTCCTACAGTGTACTTGCCTCAATCCTCACAAGCAGATTAAGAAAGATTTTGTCAGCAACTTGAATGGTACATCAATTCTTGAAATTGCTGCCCTCACTACAATTATGCCTATTCTTATCCTCCTGCGACAATGAAATGTGTTGCAACTCAGATGGGACCAAGGTGGATCTACCAATATTCAAATGGAGGAGCATAGCAAGGTGAATGTCTAGGAAGCCACCGATGTTGTTAAAGAAGACATTGATGTGCGAAATTGTAGCTGTGTCATTCGTTTTGATTTGCCAAAAACAGTAAGGAGCTTTATTCAATCTCGTGGGTGTGTTCGTCAAAACAAATCAAATTTTATCCTTCTTCTTGAGAGAGGTAATGAGAAGCAACAAAAGCTATTATATGAGATAATCAGGAGTGAGGAATCAATGAAGGAGACGACTGTGAATAGCAACCTAAATCATATACCTTGTATTCAAGAGCAACGTTCTGTTGAAACAAATGTTTATTGTGTTTCATCATTTGGAGCTACCATCACCTGTGATTCCAGTGTCAATCTTATCTATAAATATTGTGCAAAGTTGCCTGAAGATGCAAATGAAAAATTAAGAGATGAAGTTTTCAAGCCAGTTTGTTGTTCTGTTTGTGAGACAGAGGTTGCAGTACTCGATGAAAATGAGATTTATCATGCCGAGTCATGCTTAGTTCACAACAACACTGATGTAATTGAATTATCAATCCTTAATCAATGCCTTACCGATCTTTTCAGGTTCCATGGGCCTTGTAAAGTATTGCAAGTTGATGTCTTCATTAAGTTAACATAAAATAACAGGATCAACAGGCAATCAAATGAAAGTGGCTCAAAATATCAATCGGTCTTTTTCAGCCCTGGGGGATGTTATTAGTGCACTGGCTTCTGAAGGGCAGCATACAGAAATCACAAGCTCACGATGTTTATGAGTGATTCACTTGATGGCCATGCCAAAACATTGATATTTGCAAATATATCCCCAGCAGAATCCATTATGGATGAGACCCATAATTTTCTTTCATATGCTACCCGAGTTCGCTCTATTGTAAATGATGGCAAGCGCTGGACAAAGCCAATGGTTCTTACGCTATCTTGGCAGATGGCAATCAATCAAAAACACCGTGCATACTGCACATGAATTCTCTTAATGGCACCCATGGAAATCTTAGCAAGCTCATCCAAAGTTACCTCTAGGAGGAATGGCGAGAGAGACATATGGCGGATGACACATCATTTGTTACAGCTGAAAAGTTTTACAATATGGCATTTATTTCTCTCGAGGTACCTCAGCAAAATAATTACCATGATTGTGGACTTTTCTTGCTCTGAAAAAAAAATTTGCCTGAAAAATGGAAAGTTCAATTTGCTTTATTTTAATGTTTTGATGGGAGGGTTCACTTTTAAGACTGTATTCAAGCCCAAGTCAAAGTTTTTCTCATCATCATCATAACTCAGATCGCCTCTTGACGGCCGAAGGATTTCATGAAAAAATGCATCTTCAAGGAATGCGGTTTTTAGCTGGTCTGATATATTCATGATCAAAGGAGAATTGTGTGGTAAACCAAGTCCGAGGACGATGGAAAGTTAGAGTATGTTACAACATCAACTCTTGTACTATTACTGCTGGAAGCAGGGGTGATTTCAGCTTCCATACGTCATGTGATGATGCCATGGGATGTTACAAATACTGGAATGTACTATTTTGATCTCTGAAATAAGGAATTTCCCTTGAAAATGAAGATACGAAGAGGTTTCAACTTTGCAGGAAACATCTATTGTGGACTTCAAGCGTCTTAAGGAATTGATTGATTTGACTGAAAAGGGGTCTTCACAGATGGGTTGCCTTATGATGCAGTGGGAGGCTAGGCAGGCAAATGCTTTCCGTCTTTTTAATGAAAGAATCTCAGGATTGTTTTACTGTGTGGATTACCAACAAAACGGGAAATTACTTTTGAAACAGAGTTATTTGGGACGAAGACATTCTTAATCTACGTAGAGCCTGTTTTTAGTAAAACTGGGGAGACAATTGGAGTGAACTATATGGAGATGGATATTACTGATCAGGTTGCAAAAAGAGAAAAATTGGCAAAGCTTCGAGAGGAAATAGCAGTGCGAAAAGCTATGGAGACTTGCGCAGTTCTGTATTGCATACACTTCGGAAGTTGTGATCGAGCTGGAACAAATCAAACAAAATGCAGACAAAACGGAACAGATCTACCTATCTTTGTCCTCAGTTAATGATTCGACGGGATTTGCGCTCCATGTGTCGCCCATTAGAGGATTTTAGGGAAACGTTGTTCTATGTTTAGCATAGATGAAACGCCCTTTCCTAATTTTTGTAATTGTAGTTGAAACAGTGCCCCTGTTTTGGGGGTCGATCTGTTGTATTTTTTTAGAATAGTTTATTTATGTATTAAAAAACAAAAAATCAAAGAAGAGAGTTCTGAGTGCTGAGAGCTGGGGGAGAAAAAGAGAGCTTCTATTGTACAGTCATTGACAGAGATTTTTAATGAAATTACACAGCTCTGACTTCTGAGATTCCTGTGGTATGAAAGTTAGCATAAGTTTTTCTTCTGTAATCTATTATGTTTCATTTCACTTCATAATCATTTCTGAGTGAACAAATGAAGTGTTTAGGTAGAATTCATAGTATTATATGCTCTGCCTATAAGTTTGTTCATGTTCAATGTTTTCTACTATTTAAGGAGGATTCAAAGGTATTGTTTGCCCTCCTTAGCTCCTTACCAGTCTTGCCATCCCATTTAATCTCAATTTGATGTTAAATTTCTTGCCTACCTTGCCTCAGTCGATAATCTGTGTTATTCATTATATTTCTCTGCTCAAACTGTGACTTTGCCCATGCAGCCTAGAAAAACCCCATCATTTTATTAAAAACCCTTTGATCAGTTTACTAGCCTAAAATCAGTGTTACCCTATTGGTCATCTCATATATTGAAGATTTTACGAGATAGACCGAAGAGAGCCTTCTCCTGCCCCATAGGGCTAGCTACGAGGCTAAATGGTTTGATGTTGCCTTGGGGTTTGCCTTTTTCAGCCTGAGGTGAAATTTCAAGCGCTAACAGATACCATCCAGAATTTGGCACCCTTCTACATAGCCTGTCTACTCTGGTGAGATGAGGAGAGGGAGAAGAGGTTTGAGCCAGTTCGCCAAGACTTTAGATATGAGTTTGTAGATTATGTTACACAGAGCGATGGGCCTGTATTTATCCAGAGTGCTAGATTCTTCCACTTTAGGTACTAGCACTATGAAGGTTGTGTTGAGGGAGGGGAGGGTCAAATGCATTGATCTCGATTCTTCCAAGAGTTCCCAGACCTCTGTTTTTATGTGCTCCCAAAAAGCATGGAAGAAATTGGTTGTGAAGCCATCTGGTCCAGGTGCTTTGCCATCCTTAAGTTGGGCCATAGCGTCCTCCACTTCCTGCATAGAGATTGGCTGGAGAAGCATATTGTTATGGTCCTCTGTGATGATCTTTGGAATATGCTGTGTGATAGAACGTATAGCCTGATTTCTACATCCCGGAGGCTCTCGAAGAATGTCCTGAAAGTATTCTCTGAATCCATGTTCCACTTCTTCATGCACCTCCAAATGCTCTCCTTGCCCATTATTAATGAAGGCGATGTTGTTGTGCATTCTCCTTTGAATAGTAGACCTATGAAAAAATTTGGTATTTTTCTCCCCATCCTTAAACCATATGACCCTGGATTTTTGACGCCATAGGGTCTCTTCTTGTTGCCTTCGTGCTTCAATCTTGGTCAAGAGGGTCTTCTCCTATTGCACATAGTCTTCCGTTCTTCCCTTAGTGATAATGCACTGTTGCAATGTATTCATTTGTTGCTCCAGCACTTTTTGATGGTAAAAAATATTACCAAACTGAGGGTGGTTCCAAGATTTGAGAGCTTGTTTGAGGTGCTTTAACTTTTGTTGAAACTGGAACATCTTGGCTCCTTCTGGGGGGGTGAAGGATTTCCAAGCATCGATAACAACATCTTTGAAGTTAGGATGTGAAAACCAAAATGATTCGAATTGAAAAGGTCTATTACACCTTGCACCCGGACGCGACCATTGTAACATTATGGGCCAGTGATCAGAGCCCACTTGAGGCATGATGGAGGCGAGAAAGTCCCCACCCAAATGAATGGCATTATCTGACATAAGGAATCAATCCAGCCTGGAGGCTATATGCTGTGATCCCCTTATTTTATTGGTCCATGTATACATACAATTGGATGTTTGTAGGTCCATTAACTGATTTCTGTGGATGAATTCTTTGAAGATAATGCTATCTCCTTCCATCCTCGGTCATCCTCCAGAATTTTCCTCCAAAGCAGTGATGATGTTGAAGTCGCCACCACAAATCTAAAGGGGAAAGCTCCTGATAGAGTTGAGAGCTGAGAGAGTGTCAAGCAAATCCAAATTTTTTTGTAAATCTTGTGGGAAATACACATTAGAGAGATGTCCATGAATATTGGTCCCGATAAGGTGGAAAGTTGTATGAATAAAGAATTGTGAGGCATAAAAATCATGAAGGGAGAGCACTTGAGGGTTCCATATGATTTCCAACCCTCCGGAAGCCCCTGAAGCATCCACTGGGATTGAACGGCATCCCGACGAGGCTTTATTTAGAATCTTTTCCAGAACAGTGCTATTGCATTTTGTTTCCTGTAGGTAAACTAATGAAGGCTTATCTTGCTGGATGATATTTTTTAACATTCTGTATTTTGGAGGGCTGTTAAGCCCTCTCACATTCTATGAGATGAGATTCATGAGGAACAGTGGGGAAGAGATTTGAAAAACGTGGTCAGCTTGGGAAATCTTCCAGATTCCACCAGCGTTTCTCCAATAATAATGGTCCTTTGTAGATCTGTTTTGTGCCTGCGTTTCTTCGTGTCTTTCAGTATTCTTTTTCCATCCCAAGGACTGCCTTCCTGAATACCAAGACATCTATTGTGCTGTGCTCTGGCTAAAACTACTTCAAGTCTTTCGATTTCCCAAGGAGGTATAACACTGAATTCTTTTTGTCTACATGCTGCTTCCAGTCCGAGAATGTCCAGACCTTCTAGATCTACACTTTCTGGTTCCTTCTCCATGTGTATCGGTATGTTCTGTTCTTCCTCGTTTGAATTTTGATAGATAATGAGAGCTAGAGATGCATCTATCTCCATGTTGGAAGATTGTAGGGCTAGATCTAGATCTTTTTTTCAGAGGAGGTAGAGATGGGGATGCTGGTGAGATCAGAGGCTGGGAATAGAGCTGAAGATTTGGGGGAGGGGGGGGGGGGGTGAAGAAGGAGATGGATCTGAAGGAGGGATTGAAAGGTGATCCTCCATGTTATTTTGAGAAGTCAGGATTTCGAAACTATTCTGAGTTTTGGGTTTCTTGAGATTATCTGGGTCGACTGGAGATTTCTTGGCATGATTTCTTCGACTGGAAACCTTTGTGAATCCCTCAACATCTTTGCTTGTCTCAGTGATAAGGGATTTAAACTGAAGATTCAGTGGGCAATCCTTGAAAATGGTCATGTTCATGGCATTTCCTGCAACGAAAAGCAACATGCTCGTAGTCTATTGTTTGGACCCATTCAAAATCATCATGAAATAGACTTACCGAGTCCGTGAGTGCTTTGGCCAGATGCATGTGTACACAGATCCTGGCATAGGAGGTATATCTTCGGAATTTTGTTTCCTTCGCGACTTTGATAAAAACCCCTAGGCTATTGCCTATGTCCTTTAAGGTCTCCTCGTTCCAGTATTCCAGGGGAAGTGAGTACATATGAATCCATACTGGAGCCCAGTTGAAATCTTCTTTGTCTAGATTGAACCTCTCATTCCAGTCACAAAGGTACAAGCCTGTAGAGTTGAAGAAGTACTGGCCTCCCTTAAATATATGAGTTTTTTCCTCCAAACAGTTGAAAGTAGCAGTGAAGAAGCATTTGGGACCGAGCTGCAGGGTAACTTGTCCTCTAGGCTTCCATTAGGAGGCGATCTCTCCTTGCAAGGCCTTTTCAGTTGGCCAGAATCTGAGGAACTTGCCTATGAGTGCATGATCCCTCATATATTGGATTTGGCTGTTGATGCGGTGACTGGGGAGATCTATTTTGATTCTTTCTACAGACTTGGGGATGCATGTTGCAGAGGATGCCTTTGGCCATGACGTCGAGGCATTCTAGTCAATGCCTTTGTCTTTGGCAGCCGCGGAACCTGCAGCAAAGTCACCAGCATTGTCAATGGCAGGATCGATGACATGCGCGGCCAGTGGGGTGGAGCGGGGACTGGCCTGAGTATCTGCGCTTGCCAATTTGTCAAAAGAGGGACCAATGGGGGGAAAGGGGGCCATGCCCACCCCTCCGGAGGGCGGATTCATGGAGGAGTCAGCAAAGAAGTAGAGTCGGGATAGCAGTGAGCACAATGGAGAAGGGCAACAGGGTTTACGTAGGAACCCTAGCAAGAGCAGCATCGCTCGGCCCTAATCGCCATCCCCTTCATCAGATGTTATCAATAAAGATTTATTTGTTTAGAATCATCTTTCCACTGGGTTATTGGCTTCAATGGAAGCATTATTTTACCTAGGAAATTAAAAAAAAAAAAAAAATCATGTTAAAGGTATAATACATAGACAAATAAAATGAAATTTGTAAGTTATTCTTTTTGCCTTTTAAAAAATAATAAAATAAATAAATAAATCACAAACAATTCTCATGAATAAATTCAAATGAGCCACTTCATCCACGCTAATCTGCAAAAATGAAAAGAAAAAAATCAATAGGTTAGTATGGTCTCTTCCTGCACTTCGAGCGATCAGGAAGATAAAGAAAATACCTTGATTTATTTTCAACATTAAATAAAAATCTCTTGCTATGTAGAATGGTATGTTGAATGAGATCAAATAATGAAGACCTAGATGGTTTTTTTTTTTTTTTGAAACAATATTGGTGTTAGGGAGATCAGTTAAAATCAAGACAAATGGATCTCTCACAATCAGATTAGGATAAGATTGTGGGGTATTTTCTTGATTGGATTTGCTCAATTATTTCACGTAGATGGTGATCAATCTGGACTTTGTTACCCCATCTAAAGTTTTTGAATGCTAACATCACTAACATCATGCTTTTCACAACATAGATCTTGAAAGTTTGGAAATTTTAGTAAGCTATTGATATTTGGGATATGTAAACTGCTCACGAAATGACATGTTAATATGGAAATCAGTTTTGGCTACGACTGTAAAAAGAGTGAAACAAATTACTTTGAGTCTTCTAATTTCTCTGCACATTCCAACTTCTCTGTTTTCCTGCAACTTCCTCATTGTATTGGACCTCACACATTTTGAATTTAAATTACCTTCATACTTTTCTGGTTTCAGATACCTTAGAACCTATTTTCTAACCGATGACCATATTATTGATGATATGCTACATGAAAGAAGGTGATTTGATTAATATTCCAAAGAAGTTGCTATAGAGCTACAATATTTCTTGAATTATTTTGGAAAAATGTGCTTTTTATATACATAGGAATTTGGAAAAAAATACCTGAAATATGAAATATGAGCGGTTCCTTTCCTGTGAGAATTGATAAGAATCCCATCCCCTTTTTAGATTCTCATTATATCTAAGGTTTAGGCTTGCCTTGAAACCCTTCCATGATAAGTTTTAGAGCTTTCTAAACTATAACTTTAAGATCTGTATCTTATTTCCTTCCAAGGTAATACAAACACCTTATTAAGAATTGAAGTAGTCAAACATGTTTCCACGTTTTGGTAAATTAGACAAGCTAGGTTGTTCCATCACTGAGCAACATGGTTTTTTCTAATGACGGATATCAGGCTTCCTAGCCACTACCAATCAACCTCAGCATTCCCATTTCATGTTACCAAATAGGCCTTTCGATGAACTGAATTCCTTCACACGCAGATCACAATTTATAGAAGAATCGATGGGATTTTATTACAGCATTGCCAGAAGATGCAGTAGTTTTGACACGTTGTTTTGAAACATGTTTTGTTATCAAAGCAAAACAATTATAGAAAAACAAAGACATGATTTTTTTTTGAACGAAATGAATTACATACCCCATAAATCGTTTCCTTGGATTCCCAATGGTTTGAGAGGAAATTGTGGTTCTTCAGGACCGTGTTTTGATGACTGCGTGAAGAAAAAATGGTTTTTAAATTTAATGCACAAACAATTATGGGTTTTTCTAGCAGTGAAGCAGATTTATATGGCCATCAAATCCCTTGCTATCATTCTAAATGGATTCAAAATTGAAAATAAGATAATAATGCATGGACAACTAGAGATATGGGAAGAGAAATCATCGAGGCTTCAGAATTGGCCTATCGTATTTGGCGTTGGACAGAGAATTTCATAAAGGATATCCATATTAATCACTCTAGTTTTTGAATGGGAAAAATGGGGATAAGCAATGGTAGGATCTATGGAAATGCTAGCCACTTTCTAGAGCATGGTGAAGGGAAAGTCAAGGAACTCAATACTCTCATCTAAATATCTGGCAAAAGGTAAGGCTTATGAGCAAGAAAAAAAATGAAGCAGTATTGTTTATTCAAATTTATGGACCATTGTTTTCCTCGTGGAAGTAACTCAAAAATAGAGAATATGATTTCTTATGAAATGGCAGTCTAACTTGATTGAATTATGTACATTCCTCATGTTGTACCAATTGGCCCTTCTACACTTATATGCTGCTTTTGTGCAATTAAATGTTTATCCATAATAAGTGACTATCATTTAAGTACCTTTGATATCAAGGTTTAATTCTATCTCAAGGTTCTTGCAGTTTTGAAGGTAAAAATCAGAGGCTCTGTAGCAAAGATATCATTACTCAAGTCAAAAGCCAGTTTCTTATTATATCATTACTCAAGAGTCAAAACAAAAGAGGGTTTCTTTTAATCCATGATACTAATGTCATCATACCAAACATGATTTTAGGTGCAAGGAAACAAAGAAATTACCAACATGCACGAGAATATGCTGGGGTAAGTGTTTTAATATTCCACTTTATTGGTTGAAAACAACCAAACTAAATAACTTATCTCAACAGACATTATAGTTGAAGTTTAGCTTTAAGGAGACCATAATAAATTTGTGATCAGATAATATCTCAACCCAAGGCTTATGTAAAATTCTAATTATGAATAAGTTGTCATGCATTTACACAATCAGCATAAGTAACTACTCCCTAGTTCAAATTCAAATAGTATAGCTGGGAAGAGCTGGAACAAACTTGTTAATGATGTGGGGTGAAATATGTTTTTTTTTCAACATAAGAAAAGTAAGTGCTCCCCTTGTTCAAATTAAAATAGTATAGCCGGAAAGAGTTGGAACAAACCTGTCAATCCTATGGTTTGAATTTTTTTTTTTTTGTGTCATACTATTGTAAACAATTAAAATTATGAATTATTATCGAAATAAATAGGGAATGGAAAGAGATAAGAAAATTACTGACTTCGGTAATAATAATACAGAACAAAACTCAAGGATATCACTTGGAAGCAAATTAGGAGGATTCATTTATAGAACATTTAGAGGATTATAGTTGGCATTAAAATCTATGCTTGTATTCTTGTTGTATGCTTTTATGTAATGTACTAATCCGCAGGACACAACAAATTGCTAATTCCAAGATTTTTGCCATGCACATTCCATGAACCATCTAACACAAACATGAAGTAATTTATTTTTCATGGATATTTAATTAAAATGGATTGTTATCAACAGCAGGAATTGGACTAAAATTACATTTTTGATTCTCCTTAATCTGTTTCATTTGGCATTAATTTTTGCGTAAGAATCATCAAGGAATTGGCCATTTCTTTTTTAACACACTTAAGTTCTTTATGCCAAGTTTTTTTTGCAAATTTCGGATGATCAACTGATCGTTAAGGAAACTAATTGCGCGTACAATTGGTCTTCAAAAGACTAATTTCATTAGAAATTCTAAAAAACAAGTCCATGAACAGAAACGAAATTTCCAAAAAATTACAAGTTCATGCAACTTCCTATAATAACTTAATGGTTTGACATGTTGCATGACAGATTAGCAAATTCGAAAAGCTGGGGTTTGTTCCTAAATGTACAAGCATGGTGAAATACCTATCCACACTTGAATTCAATGTCTACAAGTGGCTGGTCAACGCTGGTCAAACTCAACTATTTTAGCAGAAAGTCTAGAATTAAGGATCATATTTGCTATTTTTGAGATTTTTCATGCCATAATTCACTTTATCCCAGCAAGAGTCATTATCCATTCCTCACAATCCACATACACTTCATTACATTTTAATTAATCTTAACCCACCACTAAAAGCAATGAAGCTCATTTACAAGCTTTTTGTTCCACTTTACATATCCATTGTCAGTTTCCTTTCTCCTACCCTTGCAAATAGCACCTTTCTTCCATACACCATTGAGTCCATAGTCCTTGAGTCTAAATATTTTTTTTAACACCTTGAAGCTTGCATGCCTTAGGGGCAAGCTATCATGCCGATAAAAAATGGGAATACATCAATGTCCCTTGTTCGATAGATCTTATAAGTGTTCGACAACAAAAAATTCATGCATACTTAGAAAGATGTGTTTGGGGCATCTTGACTCTCATCCACATCAAATATGAGAGCTCTCATGTTGACTAGTGGCGTCCATTAATGGCCACTAAGTTAACAATTACTTGTTATGTTCGACACTGAAACATTTATTCACATGACAATAATTGTTCCAATGAGCATTGAAGACTTGAAGACCAATCATTTTGTAGTAGAGGAAGCAGATTTACTTTCATTACTTTTCAGTTTTAAATGTAAATGACTTGAGGACAAGTCAATAAATAAGGTTGGGGGGAAACTGTAAATTCTGAATTTTGTATACCTTCCAAGCCTTATACATTTTCAGCCACATTCAGCAGTAGTTTCCGAACATTCAACAGAGGATCCAGCAGCAGATTTAGCAATAGATGCAACAACAATAAAAGATTCACTTTTTCAACTTCATCCACCATTTACACAACCAAGTGAAGAAGACTATGATCAAAATTTTGCTGCCACACATGCACAACTCTCATCCATTTTTGAAAGGGTAAGTTGAGGTATGATATTTTCTAACTTTTAACCATTTAATTCCTTGAAAGCTAGAATGATAATTTTTGGAAAAAAAAAAAAAAAAACTTCCTTTCCTTATTTCACAAAAT